>PVKS010010941.1:0-58379 GCA_004027875.1 Aplodontia rufa
GGGAAGGGGAAGGGAGGGATAAGGGAGGGTAATTGGGGGGGGCACTCCTGGGGACAGTTGCAATGTCCAGAATATATACACATCTTATACACATTTTATATTGTTTTGTTAAAATCTTGTAAGGTTGCTCAAAATAAAAAAAATTAAAAAAATTTACCTAACTCTCTCTATATATTTAGCATGATTTCATTTTAGAAATTCAACACAGACATTACGACTCTCTTATGCCACGGGATTGGGGGAGATCTGTTAGAAACTAGTTATCACTGAGTTTAAAAAATGCTTGGAGCATTGTGTAATTTCTCCACTACAATGTGCCAATTATCTCTTGCCTGTTACATCACCTCCCCTTCAGTTCACTGTTAAAGAAGCAGAAATCCAAAACAGAGTGGCATAGACAAGATAGAAATAAATTTCTCCTTACTTAAAAACCCAGCGGAAGATAATCCATTGGTGGAATGGTGCTGTGCTTTACACCTATAACCTTCCATCACGTCACTCTTGCATCCTTAGGGTTTGTCCCAATTCTTAGATTCCAAGAGATAGTTAGCATTCTAGCCATCAGTTCAGGAGACAGGATAGAGAAAAGGAAGGTTGGGTGATAAGGAAAGGACACAGAACCTCTGTTTTTAAGAGGAGATTTCCAGAGAGCTGGCATAGCATGCTTCTGCTTACATTCCATCGGCCGTACATGCCTCATGTAGGCATCCCCAGCCGAGGAGGGCCTGGAAATGTAATGCTGGCCAGCAGCTCAGCTAAAAATTCTACCATTATGAAAGATACTAGATTTTGGAAGATATCCAACTTTCTTTGACATGGGTGAATCATTTGAATTGCTCCTAGAATCTAACCTCTTCCAAGAAGTTTTTGAACTAATTAGGAAAGTGCTTTGAGTCTTAAACTTCTTAGTATTTTCCTAGAATTTACACAGTGCACTTGCTAGTTTTCCTTCCAACTGTACACTTAGCCTTGCTTTCTTTTTCCAGCTTTTTTTTAAAATTAAGAGTTGAGTAGTTTTACAATCATAAATGAATATTAAATAACAGTATGATATGCATTTGATCATAAACCATAGTTACCCCCACATTCTCCATACCCCAGTCTCTTGATTCTTCTATATGATGCCCCTAAAAATATAATTGATTATATATATGTATATGTATATGATTGAGAATTTTACAGATTTAAATGATTGCATAAATAATATTTAACTTCTCAGGGGGGTAAAGAGTATGCTACATTGTTGGTTGTCTACCTAGATCACTTCTTATCTTCTCATCCCCCTGTCTCTTCCTCCCCCGCCACCCCTAGATTATGTGTTGCTAAGCCCTTGGTGGCTCCAATACATGAGTTTGACTACCTTTCACCCAAGACTGGGTTTAGCTCCAGCCTCTGCAAATGCATGAAAGCATTTGAGTCTTGATTTTCTAGGTCATGCTAAGCTAACTAACTTTGCTTAGTATGATTTCTTCCATTGCCATCCATTTACCTTGAAAGGTTGCAATATTGTTGTTTCTAATAGCTGATTAGAATTCCATTGTATATATATGCCACAGCTTTTGGAATCATTCATCCAGTGAGGGGTATCTGAGTTGATTCCATAATTTAGCTATTGTAAATTGAGCTGCTGTGAATGTTGATTTTGCTGTGTCACCGTAATGTGCTGATTCTAACTCCTCTGGGAAAATACCCAGAAGAGGAATAGCTGGGTTGTACAGAGGCTCCATCCCTAATTTTTTGAGGAATCTCCACACTGCTTTCCAGAGTAGCTGTACCAGTCTGCAGTTCCACCAACAGTGTGCTAGTGTTCCTATCTCCTACAACCCCTCCAGCATCTGTTACTGTTTGTATTCATCCTTGCCAGTCTGACTGGAGTGAGGTGAAGTACATCCCTTTCACAATATCTTCAAAAAGAATAAAATACTTGAGAATTAATCTAACAAAAGAAGTAAAACACCTCTACAACAAAAGTTATCAAATATTGAAGACAAATTGAAGAAGACCTGAGAAGATGGAAAGATGTTCCATGCTCTTGGATAGACAGAATTAATATAATTAAAATGACCATTCTGCCAAAAGCACCATATAGATTCAGTGCAATCCCCATCAAGACACCAATGTAATTCTTTACAGATATAGAAAAAGCAATTCTCAAATGCATTTGGAACAATAAGAAACCCAGAATAGCCAAACCATTACTAAGCAAGAAGGACAAAACAGGTGGCTTTGCAATACCAGATCTAAAACTGTACTATAGAGCTATAGTAACAAAAACAGCATGGCATCCATATCAAAATAGGAATGAAGACCAATGAATTAGAATAGAAGACTCTGAGAGAAACCCACAAATCTTTAAACATCTGATCTTTGACAAAGGCAGTCAAAATATTACATGGAGGAATGACCACCTATTCGACAAATAGTGCTGGACAAACTGGACAGCCATGTACAGGAAGTTGAAATTAGATCCTTATCTCTCACCTTGAACAAAAATCAAACCAAAACAGATCCAGGAACTAGAAATTAAACCAGCTACCATACAACTGCTGGAAGAAAAATTAGGACCAACAATCCAACATTTGAGAGTAGGCAAAGACTTTCCCAACAAGTCTCCTAAAGTGAAAGAATTAAAGTCAAAAATCAATGAGTGGGACACCATTAAACAAAAAAACTTTTGCTCAGCCTAGGAATTGGTCAAAACTGTTAAGAGACAACCTATAAAATGGGAGATAATCATGGCCTGTGAGTCCTCCGACAGGAGACTAATACCCAAAATTTAAAAAGTATTCAAAAAACTTCAAATCAAAAACACTAACAATCCAATCAATAAATGGGCCAGAGAGCTAAACAGAAGCTTCTCAACTGAGGACATGGAGCAAGCCAGTGAGTACATGAGAAAGTGTTGTAAATCACTAGCAACCAGAGAAATGCAAATCAAAAGTACATTAGGATTTCACCTCACTCCAGTCAGATTAGCCTTGCTTTCTAGTTCCACACGTCCTTTCCCTACACTTATAAGTGGTCATAACATTGTTCATTGATATTTCTCTTTTGTGCATGTGTATGATATAGCAAGCTGTGCCTCCATCTCAGTCAGTACCCCTCTGCCTACCCAGGTGCTCAACCAAATGCTTAGCAGTCATCCCTATCTTCTTGCTACTTCTGTTCAGCCCGTCAGCAGGCCCTGTTCTGTTCCTCCTGGGCGTCTCCTATATTTTTCCTCTTTTCTCCCCATCCATGCCATTCTCATGTGTGCCACCATAATTTGTTGTCCAGGCTGCTGCAAATGCCCTCCTGCCTGGCCTGCTTTTATTCCCCATGGTCCATGCTCCACATGGCACAGCTGATAATGTCACCGTTTGTGACATTACCCTGCTTTAAACCTTCCACTGTCTTCCTGTTGTTTTTAGGAAAAAATCCAGAATTTTTGTTTGTTTGTTTGTTTCCATGACCTCTGTTAAGGAGTGAAATATAATTTGTGTATTGAAGCCCTAATTTCCTCAGGGCACCTCAGAATGTGACTGTATTTGGAGATAGGTCTTTAAAGAAATAATTGAGTTAGAAGGAGGCTATTGAGGATGGCCTCAGTCCAGTCTGATTGGTGTCCTTATAAGAACAGGAGACTGAGACATGTGGAGACAGACACTAGGGAGGGATTCACAGAGGAATGAGCATGAAGAGAGGCAACAAGAGAGCAGTCATCTGCAAGCCAAGCAGAGAGGCTGCAGAGGAAAGCCTAGCATCTTGTTTGGGCACTTCTAGCCTTCAGAACCACACGCAATCAGTTTATCTCATGTGACACACACACCCCAGTCTGTGGTATTTGGTTATGGTGTTCCTAGCAAACCAGTAAAACCTCCCATGCCGCATATGACCTCATTCCATCCTGTCCCCTGCTCACTCTGTGCCAGCACACTAGCTCTCCCCACTCCTCTGGCAGGGCTCCTTGCAATGATCCGACCCCCAAATCTTCCTGTGCCTCACCCCTTGTCATTCACATGCCACAAATTGTTGTGGTCTCTGAGAAGTGTCACTGTCATACCCCTCTCTATCATGTTGCTCTGCTTGTTGTCTTCACAGCGCCTAGAAGCATCTGGAATTTGTGGAGTTGGATTATGTTTTTCCCTGGAATGAAAGCTTCATAGGCACAGTGACTTCCTCTCTCTTGTCCATCACCATAGCTCTGCTTGCTGGAACAGTGCCTCATACCCAGCCGGGCTCATTGACCATTTCTTCCAAATGAATGAGAAATAAATTCTTTAAAATATTGCATTAAGGAGAAGACAGAATCTGTCTTGTGGAAAAAAGAGTTTCTTAGGAGAATCATGTCTTTTTTTTTCCTTTTTGATTTTTCGTACTCATTCCTGCCCCAGAGCTGCTACCTTCCTGGCTGTGCCTCATGATCTTCTCTGTCTCCCTCCATCTCAGCAGAGTGGTACAGGTTGTTTATCCCTTGTCTGATTGGTCTCCCATCCAAGTACTAACCAGGCCCGACGCTGCTTAGCTTCCGAGATCAGACGAGATCGGGTGCGTTCAGGGTGGTATGGCCGTAGACTCCCTTGGCTGATTGGGACCAGAAGTGCTTGGGATCTCAGATTTTTTAAAAATATATTTGTGCATATATAACAAGATATCTTAGTGGTGGGACCAAGTCTAAATTCGAAATTCATTCATGTTTTATATACACCTTCTACAGAAGGTGAAGGTAATTTCACACAGTATTTTTAGTGCATTGCATTTTGACTGTGACCTGTCACGGAATTTTACACTCATGCTGTCATGTTGGATTTTGGATTTTTAGATTAGGGATGCCCAACCTGTATTGTCAGGGGCTTTCAGTGGCTCTCTTGCCATTACTGGTATGTGCTGATGTCAGTAGTCTCTAGCAGAACAAGGACTCGGGTACTCAGAAAAAAACACAGCACAGGCTTCTGCTGGCAAAAACCAATGAAAGCCATCGTTAAATTAGCCCCAGTGACCCAATACATATGGTAAGACACGTGGAAGTTTTTATTAAAGGGATCTGGAGGCACTTTGAAGACAAATGTACAAAAATATTGCAGCTTTTCTCATCTTGGCTAGAATCCTGACCCTCAGAAATGTTTCTGGGGGTGGCTGGAGCAGTGGCTCTGAGGTTACAGCACTTGCCTGGCATACGCAAGTACACGAGTTCAAACCCCAGCACCATGTACCCAACCAAGTCTCAGAGCAACAAAAGGCACATGAAAAACTAAATAAAAATTGTTTCTCTCTCTCTCTCTCTCTCTCTCTCACTGTCCCTCTCTCTTTAAAAAAAAAATAAGAAATGTTTCTGTGTAAAGGGTTGTTAACAGTCATAGTTTATTGAGAAAGGGATTGAATTATACTTTGAATTTTTCTCTTTTGTTTGATTTATGCTAGAACAATTTATCTTAAAACTTAGACTTGGTAATATCAATTTTGATCAGTCACTATAAAGAAAATATTCTATTGTTTTCTTTTAAAACAGCAAAGTGGTTTTGTTCCAGTCTCAGACAAACCATGATTATGGCATAATCTTATTTACATCACAATCGTCACCAACACTTGGTTAGAGTAAACTGTAGTGTAGGTTTAGTAGTCTTAAGTGGTAAATATGCCTCTTGAAGCAGGTTTAAAATTTATGCAGTAGACTCAGATGATCACAACTCTGGATTCTAAAAATATTTCCATAACTAAATTATATACTCTTATTTTAAAAGAAGGTAGAATATAAAAATGTACTTTCATTTTCACTCTCTTGTCCAGTCAAAAACAGTCTTTGTGGGATAAGTACTCTGAAGATTTAGTCAATTCATGGTCTAGAGCTTAGTCAATTCATGGTCTTAGAACCAATTCATGGTTCATGCGTCTCCTCCTCACCTCACCCACCTTGGCTTCTGGGATCAGAGATTTAGACAACATGGTTCTCACCATCTAGGATTAGTGAAACACCTTCATTTACGCTCTGTCCTTGCTGGGAGGGAGGATATAGAGGCTTCTGTTTCAAGAAGTGAAGAGCTTTGGGAGCTTTGGGTGAAATAGAAACATAAGGAATAAAAATAGATCAGATCACATTTTAAAAATATTGTCTTTGTATTTTACCACCATCACAACAACAACAACAACAAAAATTGTCCTGCTACATTCTTAATAGAAGAATACACTGGTAGTTATAATGCATACAAACATATATGAATTGCCTCATTCCTCAAAAAGTGAATGTAAGATGATTTGCAAACTAGAAGTCACAGTGGATGAGAAATTATGTAGGAAAACTTAGGAAGATTTTGTATTCGCTTGGTGTGAGCAGAGCAAGAAGTCAAAGATAATTTCACAGTTTTAGAACGGGTGATCAGTAATGGTGGTCCCACTAATTTCATCTGACTGCCTCCCCTTTGGATGGAAGCAGGAAGAGCATAAGTTGGAGATGTGAGAATGAAGATGAGAACAAAAGTCAGAAATGGCAAAAGTGATAAATTGCTGTTATAGCAAAATTGGGTGACTTGTGACTTCAATTGTAACCAAGAGCCTATCTTAGGAGCAGATTCCCATATATGCTAAATTTTAGAAATATACTGGTAAGGTTTAGCCGTAACACTTGCATTTATTACGCTTATCACCAAGAATGATTCCCATCTAGTATGGAAATGTTATTTTGTTCCTATGAAATTTTAGCCCCATTTTGAAACTTTCTCGAAAATGGCCTACTATTCTGCTGAAAGAAAATAACCTGAAATCAGCCCAAGTTGTATTTTCATAGTTATAGTTCTATAACACCACTTTTGTCATGAGGTCCTGGGAGAGTCTTTTCAATTAAAAAAAAATTGGTAACTTATAGGTATATGGTTCTAATTAAAGGAATCTAGACTCTGCACAGGTGAGAGATGGTAAAACATTGTGGGATGTGTTCAGAACAGCTCTCAGCATTATCTTACATCACTTCTAAGTTGAACATCTTTGTACTTTCCCAGTACCACCTTTCCATTCCCTGGAAAATTTAGGCTACTGCATCCTTGTGAAAAATGGTTTTTGCTGGAATCTGAAGACCATGTGCATTCTGTTGTAGATTTTTCAAAATGGACCCCAGACTTAAGTGATCACACTGTGGCTTTTGTTATCTCTGAATGAGTTTCCCAAGAATGGGTTTTACTGAAATAAGTAATTAAATATTTATATGATGGATTGGTTGGTATTTATTGACACCAAAGTTTCCAGGCTTCTAGTAACATATCTTCACTTTATGTTTTAAACAATTACTGTTTTAAAATTCTTTTTTAAGTAATAGCACCAAAGTTTGTTTTGCAGCTTTTTAATAGTTTTTTTTTAATTTGTTTGTTTTTAGAAGTCAAAGTCAAGTACAGAGAAAGGAGATATTTTTGAGAAAAATTGTGGGATAAATTCTTTTTTTTTTAATGATATCAGAAAAAAGAATAAAAAGACATGGAACTATGAGAAAGCTTTTGTTTAACACCTTGGCTAACAAAGATCGCTGGGTCAGAGCTGGACCTTTCTACTTTTACTCTAGCAATAGTGCTCCTATGAAGCTGAAGGAGAAATATGAGGTGTCTGTTAATAC
Source organism: Aplodontia rufa (assembly GCA_004027875.1). Classification (NCBI taxonomy): domain Eukaryota; kingdom Metazoa; phylum Chordata; class Mammalia; order Rodentia; family Aplodontiidae; genus Aplodontia; species Aplodontia rufa. Next base: position 7,577 of record PVKS010010941.1, read on the forward strand.
TTGTGCCAGCTCCTCTTTGGGTTTCTGAGTCGGGTTCCTGCAGGTTTGTGGGTGTAACCTAGAAGTGTTCAGGGAGGTCTTACATGCTTTGCTGAGCTAAGTAATTGCATCACATAATTGTTAGTTATATTTCCTCTGAGACCAACATGGTTTTGTGCATGGACTGTGTTTTTTTTTTTTTTCTCCAATTGTCTTAATTACGCAGTAAGTATTTTGAAGTTGAACAGATAAATGATAGAGATGTCGGAATGGGAGAGCAGCATCCCCAAAGTGGTGGGGGGGGGCTGTTATCTAAATCCAACATTATGGAGTCCCTCTGCACAGTTACATGAGCTCTAAATTATTAAGAGAAAGAATCACAATCACCTGGTAATCTAGAGACTCACTAGGGGATCCTAAGCGTTCCTCTCCCTAACGGATTATGTATGGGGGGAAGTCAGTTATTATTCTAATTGAAGAGCAATTTGCATAATATGGTGTAATGCACATAATTTGAACAAGGGCTGAAGTAAACACAGTTTGATAGGTCAAGCCTTCTCCTTATGGGGTAGCACTTAATGTGATCTTCCTTAACTTTGTAGAACTTCAGTTTTGCCATTTATAAAATAGGGTAGTAACCACACCATCTTAAAGAATTATAGTGACATAATATGTAAAATACCAAGTACTATGGTAGTTATTGATATTACCATATTTTTACTGAAAGATTTCTTGACCACTGAATTTGGGTAGAGGGAGCCTAGTAGGGCATAATATCTCAGAGAGATTGATGTTTCTTTTTAACAATCAGATTGTACATGTACAAAACCTAAGCACTCATCCCATTTGTTCAGAACCTGATCTTCTTAGGCTGAGATAATTCATGCTTCCAAGGACTTCCTTTTTGAGACCGTGAAGATGGCACCCTTCCAAATATGCAGCACTTCTTCTCATCAATGAATTGTTTTTCACAGGCCACACTTAAGAAACTCTAGCCAAGTCTTTCTTACCTATTTGAACAAACTTCCTGTGTTTTAGGGTAACTTCTGATTATTGTTAATCTTACTAATTTTTCATCTTGATTTTACAAATGTATACTCAGAGAGGACTTTACTCATAAGAATAAAAATAGTAATTATAATATCTACTATTCATTGAACAATTGTTACGTGTCAGTGTTGTGCAAAGTGCTTTACCAAGAATATTTCTTTGAATTCTCATAACATACCTATGCAATAGGTATTATCTTTATTCTCTGAGTGAGGAAAACGAGGTTTGAGTTGAAATGACAGCTAATAAGTGTCAAGCTGGTGTTTAGACTCAGGTGCATCTTAATTCAAAGCTGCACTTATCTTTGCCTTGTGATTTTGGTAGCTATATAGGGATAATGAGGAGTAGAGATCTGGGCGGTCTTGTGTGTGTGTGTGTGTGTGTGCGCTTTTATTTTATTTTATCATCATTTAAATGAAAACATTTCAAATATAAAGAAAAACAGGAAATAGTAAAGCACAGTGTGCTCACTACTAATTTTGAATGCATGCTGGCATTTTGCTATATTGAATTCAAAATTTTAAGATCAGAAAGAGCTAAAACCAACCTCATCATTTCATGTCCTTAATCTCCTGAGCAGAAACTACTACTGAAGGTGATGCACCTCCTTCCCTGCATGTTTTTATAGTTCTGTGTCCTACCTATGCACCTAAGCAAAATATGTAGTATTTATGCAATGTGTTCCTAACACGAGATTATGTATGTTACCTATTGCAACTTTCATTTGAAATTTATCTTTGTCAAGACATGCAAATCTAATTCCCTGCTAATGTATGATGTTACAGAGTGTAAGCACGTCACAGTTTGTGTAGTTAGACCAGTTAGACCCACACCAGTGAGCATGTAGGCTGTTTCCCTTTGCTAGCCCTCAAGGACAAGGCCTCCTTGTAACATGAGTGAAACACAAACGCATGTGCTCACACACACACACACACCCCTTTGAAAATTGTATGCATTTCAGATAACTTCTTCCAAACCCAGGACCAGTGAACATTTTGCAAGGGTCCCGACAGTAAGTGTTTTAGGTGTTGTGGGCGATAGCGTCTGTTGCAACTGCTCAGCTCTGTCATTATAGCTTGAAAACAGTCATAGACAATACATAAATGAACGGACATGACTGTGTTCTAATAAAACTTTACTTATGAAAACATGCTGTATTTATAGGCCAAGGGGCATAATTTAGAATGCTGACTCCCATTCTAAATTATTGCTTATCTTTTTGTTTATGAAGTCTTTTGTTATAACTGAGGTTTTATTTAAATATAATCAGTATGTAATCTCAATATTTTCCTTATACCTTGGTGTCCTTTTCAAAATATTCTTCCATACTGTTTATATCAAATACTTTTTTTCCTGTTTCTATGTCTAAAGCTTTGAAGTTTGGGGTTTTATATTTAAGTTTCAATCCACATGCAATTTATTTTTGTATAGTACTATGAATATAATTTTTATCTTTTCCTTTTGGCTAGGTTATTCTAGCACTCTTTAAGTTTATCCATTGATTTTTTTCATACTACCCTTGGCATACATGCATTTCAAAAACATAACCCTTGTGAAATGCTGCAGAAACAACACTCAGTTGTTACCTTTTCGTTACTATTCATGTGAAGAATCAAGCAAAGTTTGAGACCCTTCAGTTGAGCAAAATTTAAATATTCTCAGGGAAATAGGAATAGGAGCCTTCAGAGCCTTTCCAGAAAAGTGGAATATAATCATGTCATCTTCTGACTTGGGTTTTCATCGTGCTAGGCTCACTACTATAACCAAAAAACAAAACATAGATCAGATCTGAGTGAGTGGCTAGGAAGACATCCTCTGATCCACACAGTCATTCAGGGACTTCAGTTCCTTCCTAAGGGTCTTGGGGATGTCCAGAGGATTGTCTGCCATGGGGCTGTGTATGATGAAAGAGAGGACACATATGGAGAGTTGCAGGAGTTTTTATTGGCCATATCTGGAGGTAGCATACCTTGCTATTACCGGTATACCTTTGGCTAAAACTCAGTCAAATCACATGCTTGCACCTGACTACAAGGGCTGCTATGAAATGCATTCTAACTGTGTGCTCAGCAGGGAGACAAATGAATTATCTGAACAACAAGTAAAACAGGAGCTTCCTTCATTCAGATGCAGAAAGCATTCAGCAGGAGAAACGGATGGTGTTTACTTTACACCTGCTGTCTCCTTAGTAGGTAGAACAGTGCCTGGTTTATGGTGAGGGTTTAATGCAAATAAAAAAGGAAAAAGAGAAGGGGAGGAAGGAGTGGAGGAAGGGAAAGATGGAGTGAAGGAAGACTAGGAAAGAGGAAGGGGTTGGGTGAAAGGAAAATAAGATGAAGGGAGAGAGTAGAAAATGGAGCGAATGAATGGGGAAAAGTAGGATGTTACTGAGATGATTGTCCCAGACTTTGTGGAATTCTTAGGTCAGGAACCATTCTACCTGTATTGAGAATAAGTGATACAGGACTGTGACTTTGCAGGAGGCCTGGGTGTTATCTTGGCTCTTTAAATGCAGTACCCCTCAACATAAGCCCGCTGCTGTTACAGAGGGGCACACCTCATGCTTCCAAGCCTGGCTTCTCATAGCTGAAGGATCAGATAGAACTGAACCTGGAGATGAACTTCCTCAGTTCCAACAGTGTAGCAGGGTGGGACTCCATGTGCCTGGAGAATGCTGGGCCCCTCATGAGCAGCAGGATCTGGCTGACAATTATGTTCCAAGTATCTCTGCGGCATTCTAAGAAAACAAATGTTATAGCCATTAGGTCTGAAACCTAGGAACGCTCAAATAAGACCTTTTTTCTCTCCCTGTTCTGGGAGAACCCTTGTTGGGAACAGATGCAAAGTATCATACTTTGTAGTTGTCAGTGGGACCTAATAAACCATTGCCAATCCTGACATTTATATTTTCATGCAACACAAAATGAGCCATGGGAACTGTCTTTCAAGGTCCCTCAGAAAGTGTTGGCAGAACCCACAGTTTTAAACAATTGGGTGGAATATAAATGTTTAGATAGATTAGATTGCCTAAGTGTTTGCTTTGCGTCAGAATAGTTTGAATAACTGCTGAGGGATATTTTCAGATTTGGATGCTGGTTTCTAAAATGATTGAAATTAAAGTGACTGAGCCTTTGCTTCTCTTACCTCAAACAGATTTGTGATTAAGAGAATTAGAAGTGAGGGTTCCATAAAAAGAAAATGGGTGTTTGTCGTCTATAAATCCATTTCTATGTATATAAGATGGAATATTTTTGAAGATGGTAAAATATGCCCATTAGGATTTTTTTTCCTTAGATTTCCAAAGAGGTTACCTGTGTAGGGAGATGGTGGAATCGTTGAAGACTGGGGAAGATCTGATTATGAATCCTGATCTACCACTTAGTATTGGCATTTAGAAAATTACTCAACCTCTTCAAGCTTTATTTTCCACATCTGTATAATGAGAAAAACCAAGATTTCTACCTTCGTAAAGCTCTCATGATGTTAAATGAGATGCGATGCTTGACTAGCAAAGGCCTGGTTTTTGGAGTGTTTGGTGAATATTAATGGCTCTTCTGATCTCATTATTTTTGCTATTAAAAGAGAAAATAGTGGAGCTTATAACATACACCCAGGAGTAAGGTACTTCTTGCCTAATATGACTAACCAGAGACTTTTGGGTGGTGGGAGAGGGAGGAAGGATGCAGGGAATGCAGAGTTATATCCTTAATCTGCCTGGGCCACCTATGGAGAAGGTTCATGACAAGCTCCAGTTTCTTCCCAGGAGGAATGCTATGAACCAGAGATAATGCAGTGAATTTGGGAAGACAAAAATTCAAGACAGCCAGGTCTCCAAAGTCAACATGGAACAGGACAGAATCTGTGGATGGCCACTGGAATGAAAGATGAGGAGGTCGGTAGTGGGAGATGCCCAGAGACCTGCAGGAGGGATGGAGTGGAGTGTGGTTTGAAGCCATATTAGTTCAATGTCCTCTCCACCTGGCCTTATTGATCCTGGATCACATTGAGAGATGGACTGTTGGTGGGATGCCATCTTCATCCACCCGTCCTTTGGACACAAGGTTTGTAGATCCAGGAGACTCTTGTATGTGTCCTGATGGAAAAGCCAGTGCTTCTGGAAGGCTCTCAAAGTCTGGCCACAGAAGCATTGATAGGACAAGAATTGTTAAAGTCACCCAGACCAAGATGATGTTTGTGATGACATTTAGTGTAGGGCTGTTTTCAGCACACCGTGAGCCTCACTAGCCACTTGAGGACACTTCTGCTATGTCTAACCAAAGAAATTAGGAACACTGAATGTTGACATGAAACAAGAAGTCCAAATTCTCATTAAAATCTCCCAAAGTCCATCTTAAAATTTCCAGGAAATCCTCTTTTTATTCCAGTGTATTTTTACTCTTCCCTAAAGCATTCAGAAAATAGAACCCTATTTCTCACTCAACTTTTTTCTTTGTTCTGAATCTAGATTGCACCATTGACGGTTTCCCTGTTAGGAATCAGTTAGGACAACTCTGAATTTGAGTTTTTCTTGGCTATTAATGAAAGTTTATCTGGCCTACAAGTGTTAGAAAGAGGTGCTTAACGAAAGTTGTAAACAAATTATAACAGGAGCTCTCAGCTTTTGCCATATTAATGTGAATTATGGATTTCCAAGAGGAATCTATACTAACCATTATGTACTAAGAGAATTATGGAACCATTTTAAAATGTGGATGGTGGTTGTTATTGTTGGTTTAACAGAGATTTCTAGGCGCTAACATTCTTGGAAATGTGCTTTGGGAAATGCCAACTTAGGGATTCTCATTTGGTGCACTCAGCTATCTTGGGTGAACTCCTGGTCCCCCAGGTTGGCCTTTGAATGAGTGATCTTCCCTATCAGGGTGAACCAAATAAGAGTCATTCATCATCACATCGTAGTCTAACAGAATCATTCCATAGTGCCTTGCTTTCTGTGTAAGATTCGGCTTGGTAAACCACTTTCGTACATTTGGAATGTACTAAAAGCCACCAGTTGACCCAGATGGAAACAACCTCAGAGTATTTGACATCTTCTAAGCATCTCCAGGTTGCATCAACCCCCACCCCCAAGCAGATTCCCCCTTCTCCTTTCCCTAGGACATTGTCCTCCATCAAGGTGGACTCCCCTGGGGTCAGGATTTCCTCCCTGCTCTTGGAGGTCCCTGGTGTTACAAAGATTTCAAAAAAGTCAGCTCACATTTTGGGCTTTTGAATAAAATATAGTCTAGCTCAGATTGGTAAAGAGACAGACAACATCTCGAGGAGAAGGTCTGAATGATCCAAGAAACCTATTCCTGGGTATTATGGAAATTATTTGCTCCATCACTTATCTTCTACCAGTTTCCAGGAAGCATGGGCTCACACCACCTGTCCCCTCGATTTCTAGCATGAACTAAGAGACCTCATTAAAAACACCAAATCCTAGTGATGAAGCAATTGGTTTTTTAGTTCTCTTTCTATTGCAACTGCATCTTTTTTTTTTCACAAGCAAAGTGTGCTAGTTATGTCTTCATTCTCAAACTGAGTTAGCCTTCAGTAGTGACTCAGTAGGATTTACTGATGCTCTTCTGCTTTCTTTTGTATTTATTCTATTGTGGTTGTTCATTGGTGGAAATTGATGCAGGTTTCCCAGGTCCCACGGTAAAAAAAAAAACAAAAACAACTTTTGAAAATAACCAAACAGGCTGGGCGTGGTGGTGCACACCTGTAATCCCAGTGGCTCAGGAGGCTGAGGCAGAAGAATCGCAAATTTAAAGCCAGCCTCAGCAACTGAGCAAGGTCCTAAGCGACTTAGCGAGACCCTGTCTCAAAATAAAATATAAAAGACTGGGAGAAGAAAAGAAAGGAAAAGGAAAAGAAAAAAAGAGAAAAAGAAGAAAAGAAGCTTTACAACATGGAAACACACAAAGTCCACTGTGAACTGCTGTCCCAACAGCTGCCCGGTTGCCTTCTGAAATGGAAACTAAATATGTGATTTCTGTACTCATCTTTTGTTCTTTTTAAGAGAGAAGGACAGAGAGAGAGAAAGAGAGAAGGAGGAAGAGAGAGAGAGAATTCATTTTTATTGAGTTGTTCACATGGCTTTCCTTGCTCTGACACTTAGTTGGGTACATGGTGCTGGGGTTTGAACCTGCGTACTTGCGCATGCTGGGCAAGCGCCATAACTGCCAAGCCACCACTCCAGCCCCCTCTGTGCTCATCTTACAGATGCATAAACTGAGGCTTGGAGAGGTGGCATGCTTTTGACGAGGGATGGGACAGGCCAGGCCATCATTGTTAGCATGAGGGAGATCGCCAGGACTGGGGCTGAGATCTTCGGCATCTTCCTATACCCTCCCCTATAAAACTTTTGAATTGGCCTCTCCATGAAAGCATGAGACTACTGTATTCTCTTAAAAAAGCTTCCCTCCCTGCATATTCCAAGAACAGATTAGAACTCGGCAAGTTATTAAACATTAAAAGCAGTTGTGAATGGACGAGCGCTGAGATCAATGTAATTGCATTCTTCAAATGCTCCGACATCAGGTGATAATTTTTTAAAACTTTTAACGATTTAACTGAAAAACAGCTGAAATAACTTAAGACCTGTTAAAACAACAAATGGGCTGATGTGAACAAAATTTAAAAGAATCTTAAATTATTATAGTCTATTTAACATGGGCCAATTTTTTTTTTACTTTCTTAAAACTCTGAGAAGCAGCTAAATCTAATAAAAGCCAGAGTCAACAAATGCAAATAAAAAATAACAAAGACCATTAAAACACGGGAAAATTTAGAATGGAGTAGAATGATAGCACAGATTTTTTTTTCCTTTTAATATGGGTCAAATTGAGTTGAGAAGAAGCTTGCAGGATATTAAAATGCACCTCATGATGCTTTTTACAAGACCCACAGTGCGGTGGCATTAGCCTGGAGGGACTGGTGGCTTTTTAGGAACACTGAAGAAACGCCCCCAGGGTTCCGATTTTACCTCTCAACTCAGTCGCTGGCAAAGGGGGTGTCTGTGGGGTAGAGAAAATAGGAGGCTAAGATTACAGGTGACCCCACAAACTCGGCCCTTGCTGCAGGATGTTTGGTTATAAGAACCATCCAGGAAAAAGGAACTGGAAAAAGTGAGGAAACTTAATCCAAAAAATGGACCAGAATAACTTGTTGGGCTTGTTGAATCTCTGTGACTTCCTCCTATTTTAAATTTTGTTTGTTTCACGTGGTATTGGGTAGTAGACTCCCAAAAGTTGTGTTGCTCATTGTTATGTGACAGATAATTCCAGAACTTATTGCTTTAAGAATAACTATTTATTTATCTCACAGAGTTTCTGTGGGTCAGGAGTTCAGAAGTGGCTTGGCTGGGTGGGTTGTTGTCTCTCGGGAGTGGCTGTCAGGTGTTGGAGGACACAAGCTTGGGTGCTGGCACTGGCCGTGGGCTGGCAGCCTCAACTCCGGTTCCCATGGCCTCACACAGCGCTGCTCATGTGATCCCCTGACATGGTGGCTGGCTTTCTTTAAAGCAGGCAATCTGAGAGTGGAAGGCACCACCTCCTTCATGATCTAGTCTCAAAAATCGTAGTCTGTTGCCTTCAGCATTCCCTGTTGGTGGTGCAGATAGTCCTGCTGGAGCGTGTGAGGAGGCGCACAAAGGTCTGAATACTGTCACCTCTGTGTCTGAGGATTCCCATCAGTGCACTCACCTGATGTCAGATCAGAGTATCCAGGATAGCAACGGTGTCGGTGCTGGACATGTGTGGACTTTCTTTTTCCGTTTCAGTGTTTCCTAAACAATATAACTATTTATATCCATAAGTAATATCTACATTGTGATATAGGTAATTTAGAGGTGATTTAAAGTACACAGAAGGATATGTATTGGTAAGATGCAAAGACTACACCACTATATCATTTTAAATGAGGATTTGAGCATCTGCAGATGTGGTGTCCACAGGGCTTCCTGGGACCAATTGCCCCCTACCCGACACGTACACATGGATACTCGGGGAACAACCGTACTAGAAGGTGCTGGTTGGTGGGAGCTGTTTTGTAGGCTCAGCACCACAGCACTAGAGATCATGAAGACAGCATAAAAAGCCCACGCTTGCCTGTGGCCAGCCTTGCAGAAGGAGGAAGCCCCAGCAGTAGACAAATGGTGGTGTCTTAGGAAAGGAGAGCAGAAAGCTACCAGTATCATGGCAGATCCTACTGTCATGTTGAATGACAGTAGGTGGCAAGAAGAAAGCCAACTGATAGGGGGAAATAAAGAAAGAAGGAGGAAAATCAAGGGCTGGCTGTGTACTCTTTGGTAGAGCACCAGACCAGATTGACAGTATAATTTGGTTCTTAGAAACACACATAGATAGCTCTTTTGCTTATAAGGAATATATTATAGGAAGTTTAAAAAATGCAAGGTGGGCATGGTCGTACATGTCTTTAATCCTACCTACTCAGGAGGCTGAGGCAGGAGGATCATAAGTTTGAAGACAAGCAACTTAGACTCTGTTTCAAAAAAATTTTTTTCTTTTTTGAAAAGAAAAGGAGGAGGAGAAAGAGAAAGAGAGGAACAAGAAGAAAATAAAAATAATCTGTAATCTCACTACTCAAAGAATACTATTAAGATTTATGGGTCCTCTTTTTGCTAGTCATGTGAGTGTACCACCATCTGTGTGTGTGTCATATCTGAGTGTATCACCAAAGTGGCATCAGGCTGCTATGCGCCGCTCTTCTCACGTAGTGCTCAGCTTGAACACCCACCCCAAAAAAAATCCTAGAGTAGGATTTTTTGCCCTTCTTTGCATTATTTATTGCTCTGCTAAGGAGGCTTTTTAATACCACCCTGAAATTTTATAGATATACTGTATCTCTGTTTATGTGCTGCAGTCCTTTGGAGGACTGTGATTGTTGTAATAGCCAAGATTTATTTTTTACCTCCCAAGAACAAATGTTTGACCCTTTAGCAATGTATGCACCATGGCTTCCTTTTATATAGTGCAGTGGTGTCTCACTATATGAGGATGAAATGACTTGTATAATCAACCCCTATTACTGAAACTGTGGATCATTTCCAGATCTTACTTGCTACACAAATGGTACAACAAACTCCTCATAAGTGTATAGGAATCATCTTTCATTTTATTTCTAACTTCCAGTATGATCTCCTTCTTTCCTTTTGATTTCAAGACCCTTGTTTTTCTCTTCATTATTCATATCAGACATCCCTAAGTACTTACCTGATACAGAAATAACTGAGAAATCAAGTTTATCTGCAGAATTCACAGTCCAGTGGAAGAAAGGAAGGAGGTGAGATATTCAAAATGGGATAGCTCATGAACCCTACTCTTCCTTGGAACTCAAGTCAGGGCACAGAGTCACATGATGCATGATTTCTGCAAACCTCAATTGCCGCATCTATACACTGGGCTAGAAATATTGCACGTTTCAAACTTTCCATAGGTGGGGCTCAGTTGGTGAAATGCCAAGGTCACGTCAAAAGAGTAGTTAGAGGAAATGCTAAATTAGGGTTCATTTGACTTCTGAGTATGGTACTAATTAAACAAGAAAATCTCCAGGAACTCTTAGAGACTGTTCAGTGTCCACTGTAGGTTTATGATGACATCAAAGCGAGAAAGAAAGAAAGAAAAGAATTTTACTGGGAATGATTTTTTCCCTTCTCACCCTGAGTAATTCTAATGATATGCATGTGAAATACATTGTGGCAAACCCTCTAACAATTTCCGCCTCCATAATATAATAAACGTTACATTCTAGTAGAGCAAGAACATCTGCTCAATAATTCCATGTAACTGTTCTGCAAAGCTGCAAGGGATAGAATTTAGTTAGTTGGATATAGCATGAAGTAGATGGTGTGGGAGAAAGATATAGTTTGAACCCAGGTTCAGCCACTAATGTGATCTGGGGCAAGTGATTTAACTTCTCCAAGCCTCAGTTTGCTCTTCCACAAAGTGAAGATAATAAATGATATATACCCTAAGAGGGGTTGGAAGAATTCTGTGAGTGAATGCATGTCAAGAGTTAATCCCAGTTCCTGGTCCAGAGTGAACAATCAATAAATGGTGGATGATGATGATGATGATGATGATGATGATGATGGTTGTAGTGGTGATGGTAGTGATGATGATGACGATGATGATGATGGTGATGATGATGGTGATGATGATGATGGTGATGGTGGTGATGATGATGACAATGATGATGTTGACGGTGGTGATAGCTATGCTGCTGCTGCTGCTGATGATAATAGTGATGATTGGTGGTGATGGTGGTGATGATGGTAGTGATGATGATGATGATGATGATGGTGATGATGATGATGGTGATGGTGATGGTGATGGTGGTGATGATGACAATGACGATGATGACCATGGTGGTGATAGCTATGCTGCTGCTGCTGATGGTGATAGTGATAATTGGTGGTGGTGGTGGTGATGGTGGTGGTGATGATGATGGTGGTGATGATGTTGATGTTGATGGTGATGGTGATGGTGGTGATGATGATGACCATGGTGGTGATAGCTATGCTGCTGCTGCTGATGGTGATAGTGATAATTGGTGGTGGTGGTGGTATGGTGGTAGTGATGATGATGGTGACAGCTCTGCTGATGGTGATGATAATGGTGGTTGTTAAGATGATGATGGTGACAGAGGTAGTGGCCTCAGTGATGATGGAAAAGTAAGCAACTAGGGTGCGATTGGAGAGTGCCCTTCTGTCTGCATTGCAAATGTGGCTGAGATTCACTGGCAGGAAAAGAGAATAGCAATCTATTTGTGGCCAGCATGAAACTCATCCAGCAAAGAGATAGAGTGGACAGAATAGAACTGTGGGAGCCTCACAGACCTAGAGCGTGAGCCTCGGTTGTCCACCTGTGAAATGGGAACAGGACCTTCTCCCCAGGTTATGGTGCTGAGCAGAGGAGAAAATGAGTGTGAAAGCAGCCGGGGGCGGACAGGTCCTGTACATGTTAGCCTTGTTCATGAAAGAGTCAAACGCTCCAACATTTCCTTTTTCTAATTGTTTATGGTGGCCTTTTCCCTCCTGTGAAATCATAAATTCTCAACATCATGGAGGGGCTCCCAATGTCTGGTGCCACTGCCAGCCATCCCTATGCCCCCACCTTGCCCTCCTCCCTCAGGAAGCCCTCCCTCCCCGACCTGGCCCACCAGAGCTTCTTCTTGGGACTCTCTGAATCACACAGTTTCTAAGACCAATTCACAATTGCTTTGTACATCTGGGGGAAACGGCAATAGATGAAACCCATAGTAGCTTATCTATGCGTTAGCATTACCCCTGGTTATCAAACTTTATACACATTGATTGCTGTAGTTTTGACAATGTTTCCCCCTCATCTGTATTCTGTATCGCAATATACTTCTAATAAAGGTGGAAAAAAAACAATTGCTTTGTACATTTGAAGATGTATAATATTTATTTTACATAAGAGTGTTTTGCTGTGTTGGTCTTATCTCCCTAGAAAATTAAAGCACTACGAATTCAAGAAATGCTATCATGTATATTTTCTGAATCTCATCTCCTTTCTTTTACTCCTATTCCTTTGCATACACCCCACCTTCTTCACAATGCTGTACATAAAATAGGTATTCAATAAATAATTGCGTGCTTGGATTTCTTTTTGCATAAGTTCTGCTTTTGCTCTTGCTCTCTTTTCTTCACCCCATTCCCCATGTCATGTGCCTTCAAATATACACAAATAGCAAGCCTTTCTGTTTAGATATTTAGTGACCTGCTTGTGAAAATAAATGTGTTACAGTGTGGGACCTGAGACACCTGATACCATCTGAACCTCAGAATGTGTTAATAAATTCAGTGGTGTCTGCAGAAATGGCAGTTTCTCAATTTAAATAAACGTACTCTAGAAACCATAATGTTACGAAAATGTGGGATGGGACACTCTGTCCTGCCTTGTTGATTGACACTACCCCTCCCAAACCCTGAGGCTATCAGACTAAAAACATTAAAAGCTCTGGCTAGTCACATCAATGTTTATAGCAGCACAGTTCACATTAACTAAATTATGGAATCATCAGATGCACATCATTAAATGAATGGATTAAGAAATTATATATATATACACAATGGAACTCTATTCAGCTGTTAAAAAGAGTGAAATTATGGCATTTGCCAGTCAATGGATAGAAATGGAGAATATCATGCTTAGTGAAATTAGCCAAACTCAGAACTCAAAGGTCAAATGTTTTCTCTTATATGTGGAAGATGGAATACAGTAATGGAAAGGAGGAGGGAAGGATAAGATTACATAAAAAACCATTCAAATACAAATTAATAGAAGAACTAAAGGAAGTCTAGTAGAGTAGAGGAGGGAGAAGGGGAGAGGGGAGGAAGGACGGGAGAGAAAATGGGGAATAAAGTATATTTTGCACCTCTAAGATAATAAATTATTCCCATGCAATTAATAAAAACTGGAAAAGTTAAATAAATAAATAAATGGAAATCAGGAGAAGGGACCAGGAACTGGGAAGAGGTGAGGGAGGGAAGAAGGACATGGGGGGGGTATTGGCTGAATTACCCCGTGTGCATGTATGAATGTGTAACAACACATCCCATCATTATACGCAACTAAAATGCACCAATAAAAAACATGGGGGGGACCCTGACTAGAGAGCCCTCTATCCAGTGCCACGTGCTGCTGGGGGACCCATGTGATTCCCTCTGTTCTTCATCAGCTGTATTTTTGTGTTTCTTTCTCTTCTATTTCCTTTTCTTTTCGGTGGAGTCTTCAGTCTTACACTCAAGCTCTCTGTGTGAATGATTGCAACCATGTAGAGATCTCAGTAGGCCCATTCTTGCCTGAAGGTGCAAAAACCTTTCATCTAATTCCTGAAAGACAGCGTTGCTGCACACCTGGGTGGCAGGCGGGGAAGCTCATCTCACTGGATCTTGTTCATGGCTTTGCTCTCTCCGTGTGCCAGTGGTCCCTGTGCCTCCCAAGTGCTCATCTGCTCGTTCATTCGGTCAGTCTGCTGTTTTATAAGTACAAGGGTCCCCTGTGTGCCCAGTGCTGTTCCAGGGTCTGGCGATGACAGTGACTCACACTGAAACGTCCCCTCTCTAGGAGCTGACATGCCAGCAGGACAGAACGACTCACCGCATTGTTTAGTTGGAACTTTTTCTAGACTCTGAACCTTGGAAAGAGTTCACTTTCCATGGCTTATTAAATATGCTGAGCCAGACAGTCACCGCTGCTTACTGGAGATGAGGGTTCAACAGAGGCGAGCTCTGTGACGCAGCACATCTGATTTTATGATTTATAAAATAGTATGGTTCTCTGAAGATGCCCCATCTGATTTGTTCACTGTGCTCCCTAGGGGCAATGTGGTATCATGGAAAAAGCAAAACAAAACTTTGTGGTTCAAGTCACTTCAGCGTGCTGTGCCTTGGTTTCTCCTGCTGTCAGACAACGAGGTTGGTAATATCTAAGGTTCCCTCCAATGCTGCAATCCGACTGCTCTATTTAGTACTACATAATCAAGATCCTTTTCCTGAAGAGCCGTTGGCCTTATTTTGGCCTCAGGCAGAGCCAGGGCATCTGAAAAATACCGTCTCCGTTATGATGTGTCACCATGAAAATGTTGGCTGCCCTCAGCATGAGTCTGCTGGTGCTGTGCTATGGTCCAAAGTTAAATTTAGATAAAATCAGTTAGTAGCTAAAAATATTCCCAGCCTTCCTGACAGGTTGTATCCATCATCATGGGAGGAAAAACAAGGAACTAGCTGCCTGGCGACAGGGACGGGGCCAGGCTGAGGGTGAGGTCAGGTCGTGGCTGGAACCTCACTGACTTGAAAGGACGAGACGTTTCCTGGGAAGGCTGAGGCAGACTGTGGGAGGCTTTGGGTTGAGGAAAGTTCAAATTGAAGGGAAAGGTGGCCAGACTCTGAGCGACCCACACTACCCATAACTTCTAGAAGGTTCTTTTAAGGGATCCTGCTCAGGATGAAATTTTAAAACATCCTTTGCTGCTTCTGTAATAATTTGCCTTAAAGAGTCCGTCAGCCAAAAAGCCAATTTTAATGGAGTGGAAAGGTGAAAATTGGGTTGATGAGGTCTCCTGTGAGATACCAAGTCTGTGGCAGACCTCAGAACTCCAGCTTTGCTAGAGGGCTGGCTTGGTCCTGCCCATCTGAGCATCAGATTGCTCACTGGGAAACCGGTTGAGCCACTTCCCTGACAGGGCTGTGGTACCTAAGAAATGGGGTGATAGAGGCAAGGAAGCACTCATTAGCACGTTTTTAGCTCAGTTAGTGCTCAACATTGTTGCTATAGTATTGTTAGGCCCTTCTGGGCCAAATGAGGAGTGGCCCCAGCTGCCCCCGGAGGTACTCCTGAGGAGTCACTCGTCTGAGGTCCCCTACTTACAGATCTATGAACTTTATTAAGTTCATCTCTCTGTGTCCAGTTCCTACTTCTCAGAAGTGGGTAAAGACACGTACTTCGTGAAATTTTAAGAATTATATGAAGTCATGTAATTACAAGACCCGGGGCACAGCACGCAGTGTATTGTTGTAGTCAGTAGAGCAAATTCTAATGTTAGACTGACGCTGTTCAAATCCAGGTTCAGATTATTCTTAGCTGGGAGGCCTTGGGAAACTTGCTGTACCATTCTGAACGTCAGTTTCTTCTTCTATAAGGTGGAGATAACAGTGTCAGCTTCCTAGAGTTACTGTGAAGATTAGATGACATGGTATGTGCGTGGCATGCCACACAGCCTTCTGTAGCCATTCGCCCTTTCCTTCCTGACCTCTCAGTTCTTCTGGGACTCAGTTGAAGAGAGCAGACCTGTGCTGACCTAAAATATGGCTTTATAAACCCTCTCTCCTTTTCTCACTTGCTCTCTGTCTCTGCTGCTGCTATCACTGCTCTGTTGGTTGCCAAGAGTGAGAGAGGCTAGTTGGTAAAGTAAAAGACATCAGCCGTCAGATCAGAGGTTTGAATGACAGACACAGCCTGTTTTCTGGGGGTCACTGGCTGTGTGGCCTTGGGAGTGGGGATGAAGGCCCTGCTAATTTACTCTCCTACCTGCATGCCCCCCAGGACCTAGACAGGACTAAGCTCATCTCTCCTGTTCTCCTCCCAGTGGCCGTCGGCCAGCAACGCTGTTCGTCTCCCCTTCCACTTTTCTGCTACAGCCATTTAGACTGTGTTGATCGGTTTTCCTGAGGCAGTGTTTGGGCCTCTCTGCAGCCACCTAGGTACAAAGGAGTATGTTTGGCCTGCAATGGTGACGGGGAGGTGGCTGCCCTTTCTTGGACTCTTCCTGGCATTGGGGAAGCGGCTCTAAAATCTCCAGCTGGGGTAGGCCAAGAAAATTTGGATGTGGCCACAAGAACACGTGGTTTCATCTGAAGACAGTCAGGACTCAGGCGGCCAAGATCACTGGGCTTTGCATTTGAACTTCGCATTTTGGGAGACTTGGCGTTATCAGTCTCAGCTGGCTGGCTCCAGCTCAGTGTGGATTAACTTTTATGAAATGATTGTCTCCAAGCACACTTACTAAACGCAGAAACCTGCTGTGGCTCCGCAGGGTGGGGTCATTCGCAGAGGTCTGCCTTAGCTGGGATCACTCTGTGGTCTGGCTTCAGGCTTGGCGGGTGGAGGAAGGGCCCCTGATTTAGATGATGAAAACCTAGGCTTTCTTCTTGGCCCACCACTAACCAGTTGTGGGAGCTGGGGACACTGGGATAGGCTGGCTGCTTCCCAGAAAACAACCAGGGCTGCTTGTGGAAGGGGTGGGAGGCCCTGTGGCATTTGGATTCAGAATTCCTCATACTGCATTGTATGTAACTCTTTTCTCCCGCGAGACATTGAGCTAGTTACCTATCCCTTGAACTTCAGCTTCTCTGTGGTAAGACACGGTACAATCCTGTTTTTCAGGGTCTTCCAAGAAGCAGACACCAGGACATTATTAACTGTGCCAGGGTTTTATTAGAGGAAAGAGACTGGGAGAATGGCCCAACCATACTATTAGTCTGACCTCAGTTAAAGGAGCAAGGGAAAGGAGGTTGGTGGGAAGAGGTCCTATATCACTAAGCGGGGTCAGCAAAGCCATCTAGGAGTTTTACGGTCAAAGTCACCTGTCAGGGGACTCTAGGGACTCCTAGGAACAGAATTACCTGAGGACCCCTGCTGGGATCAGCCATGGCCCCTGAGAGCAGACCATGGGAAGTCTGGTGCCAGAACTGCAGTACTGAGGGATTTCAGAGCACAGCAGCTGGAGCTCTGGTCAGTTTCACTGCCTGTGGTTGGAGGTCTGCAAAGGACTTTCATTCTTATGGTACCACAAATCCCCACCCTGCAGGGTGGCTGTGAGGATAAGAGGTGAAAGATGTAGAAGTCTTATTTTGGGGATGATGTCTGTGTGTGTGGGTACACACATATGTAAGGACATTCTGACTGTGGAATGAAGAAGGAAGACTGCTAGGCAGGAAATCTGGAAGCCATGGGGGCGGAAAGGACTCAGTTCAGGTTATTTCCAATTCCTTCTTTAATTCAGTCTTCCCCAGAACCAAGGATGTCAGGCGCTTGAGGCCAGCAGGTTAGAATGCAGGATGCCTGGGATGAGAACCCTAGTTAAAGTCTTGAGGCATTAACATTTTATAGCCCAGTACCGTCACTGGTTAAGGTGGGGATCATCAACCCTCAGTGGATGCGTCTGTCTTGCCGTGCTGTATCTTCAGCATCTGCCTGAGCACAGAAGGCCCTCGCTGAATATTGGCACAATCAATCTATCGATTGCAAGCTGAGCTCTCTGTGTTTGGGTCTAGTCTAGGTAAGTGGGATCCCATTGAGGACCCCCAGTTGTCTTCCAAAAACAGTGCTGCTCTTGTGAAGAGACTAGGCTGTTTGAGTGAAAAGGACATCACAAGGTCATGATAGCAAAAGCCGCTTGGGCATTATGCTTTCTGGCTGAAGAGGAGGTGATGCAGGCATTAGCAGCTCAGCCCAAGAGTGTGAGCTTCCTTTCTCTGGAATCTCAGGGCTGAAAGGGTCTTGGGGGAACCTTCTGAGGCTTGGCTATGAGACCAGGCATGTATTCTGTGGGTCCCAGCCAACCTAAAGCCCCCTTATTACTGTCCTTGCAACTGTTACCATGTCGTGGAAGTAAAGAGCTGCCTATCAAGGTTCCAAACAGCTGCCTCTTGGCTTCTCGTCTGCGACGTGTGGCCTCCCAGGCTTCAGCTTTCTCACCCTCAACATGCTCTAATTAGGCTGAGCTTTTGTTTTTCCTTGGCCAGGAGCCTTGTCATTCTGGCATCTACAATTTTGGACAGGAAAAACGTGGATTTGAGTGGCTGGCAACTGGTACATTGCAGAAGGGCAGAGATGTCAGGGGGCATTCCCATGGCTTCAGCGTGGGTGCTTGAATTTTTCCAAGAATTAGCCAGACTTTCATAGTAATTTTGTGGTTCACGCTTGACTCAGTGCTGTTTCCCCACTCAATCAAGGCACCATTTGCATCAAACACCCAATTTTTAAGGGTGTACCAAGCAGACGGCAAGCCTTTCATATAGGGCTCAGTAGATGTCCCGATGGAAAAGTGTCAGCTTCAGTTGACAAGATGATGCTGAGGAAGGTTGTAGCTTTTTCCTTCCCTCTCTCCCTCCTCCCTCTGGTTCTTTATCCTCAAATAACATTCACGGACTGTTTCTTTCATGCCAAAGATGTGGAATTTGGAGATGAGTAAGAAACAACCTCTGCCCTCAAGAAATGCGCTGCCCCCAAGGCTGTTTTCGTTAGGAGCTGAGATGATGCAAGCACGCATTTGCAGAGACTATTTGAGGGTTCAGCGTCCATGTTATGCAGGACAGGGTGATAAGACACACCCAGCAAACAGGAAGCCAGAGCAGTACATCAACAGAGATAACAGCCATGAATGAGAGCTTAGTTAGCTCTTTTCCACAGGATAGTCCAAAGCATATTCATGGGAATCATTTTTCATGGTTTGTAACCTGAAAAATAAGGGAATTCTCTCCTTCTCACAAATGGGGAGACAATTAAGACTTCTTCAAAGCCCTGAATCCAAAACTTGGTTACTCTAGAATCCTTTCTGTAGGTGGTAAACATCAGCAGCCTTTCAAAGTTTAAAGGTCATAGGAAGGTTTGGGGATGAAGTGTGAGAGCGTATGTGACGCATGTGGCGTATTTCCTGGGTAGTTACTAAACATCCAATTTAATTGGTGGCTCTTATTGTCATTTTCATCATTGTTATTATTTTCTCATTCCCCAGCTTTGGGGACATCTGTACGAGGCTGTCACCCAGGATCCATGAAGCCAAAGATTCCCAAGGGCCAAATGACACTGGAATTCACACTGGCCAAGGTTATGGCCAAATGCTGGCCAATCAGATCAAATACCTCTGCTTGTCAGCGTCTGAGCCAAGCCCCAGGAAGGAACAGGACAGCTCTCCTCTCTCTGACCTTCTGAATTGTTCCCTCGGCAACATCTGGGTTTGTTGTTACATAGATTTGTGGCCCTCACAGCTCTCAGAACTGTCAGTAAATATGGTAGAGAGAAGAAGGGAAGTGAATAACCTCATGGAAGCCGCACTGTCCTCTGCATGGGATAAAGGGAGAGTGTGTTACAAGTCTGCTTCTTTTTGAAGCTGCACTTTCAGAAATAGAATGTGGCTAAATGACAGAATGGAACAGATGGGCCAGGGCTGTGACGGATTTCAGAAAGACCCTCCTTCCTGAGCAGAATTAATGGAGCTCAGGTCCTGGGTGGGTGAGCACACTCTTGGCATGCAGCTGTCCCGTGTGACTGGGCTGCGCCCATCTGTGAAACATGTTGGGGCTGAGAAATGAGTCTTGGATCCTGGGTCACGTTAGCGTCAGAATCATCTTTTATTAATTACACAAGACAGTGGTGCTTGGCACATGGCTCATGGTCAAGAAATGCAAATGTTCCCCCAAACCAGCGTCTTCTTCATTTACACAAGGGCTCTTTGCTTAAATCAGGACTATTAGGTTTGGACATGGTATTCAAAGAGACCTTCCTATTCTGTTTAGTACTAAACCCCCTATAACAAGTCTCCAGATTTTTTTTTTTTTGTTATTGTTAGAATACTCATCCCTTGGAATTCTCAACGAATTAGGCTTTTTAAAAAAGGCATAAAATACTACATTTGTGCAAGATGTGCCTTCCAGACCCTCAGAATAGCAGTAGATCTAATATGGTCTCATAGTCTGGATGAAATTCTTTTTGAAAGGAATTCTGGGGCTGATTTCAGGCTCAGAGGTGAAAGATTTAGTCATTGATTAGTGATGTCTGTCACTGTGCGGGAGAAGGGTGGACAGCATGTGTGCCCTGCTCCTGCCATGGCTGCCTTCACAAAGGAGCGTTTAGTCCCAGCCTTCTTGGTGAGATGAGTCCAAGACTCTTTTCTGAAGATGTTGCCACTCTGGTGAGCAGCTGAGATCCGAGCAGCGCTTTATCCTCCTGGTCACGTTTCTGGTCTGGCTGTTTGTCTTTTAACAAGAGGTCAGTGATTGAGGCTTCTCCACATGTGCAGAGAGTTCCCTGCAGAATTAGGATGTGGAAAATAAACCCAAAGAATCAAAGCCCCACGCAGATGCTGCAGATTGCTTCCCACTTGGGGTCGCCAACTCGTAGAAGGATGTGGAGATGGGTGCTAGAGGGCTAGGGGCACCCTGTGGAAGCTCCAGTCTTGAGGGGCTGAACCACAACAAAGCACAAACAGCAAGAAAGTTCTCAAACCGAGGAGAAAACACCTGGGCAGATGGTTGTCTGCACTTTGATGCATTACGGGGAGGAAATAAGTAATGGCTGCTCTGTCCCCTCTACCAACACATGTGAGGCACACACATTCTTCTCTCTCTCCTATAAATCTCAAGCTTCTAGGACCTATTTAATCAGCTAAGTCACTCAGGACAGTTGTTCTTCAACTTTTGAAATAAAAATAAATTTTATGGTCTTGGCCAGAGTAGTGAAAGTTTAATGATACGTGGAAAGAAGTGGTAGATAGCAAATTCATTAATATCATTTATTACAAGTTGATAGTATTTGGTCAAATCTGAGATTCAGTTTCTATTTAAGCACAAGAGAAATTAAAATTCAAGTTACGAAAAAGTTAAAATTCCTAATTAGCAATATTTAAAGGAAGGAATTGTATGGTCATTTAGGCATAAAGTTTCTGAAAGTTGAAGTCAGTAGTTGGAACAGTTGATATTACCACTTATCATTAATTATTTTCTATTTAACCATATTTCTGTTTTGAAGCACCACATATTCAGAGAAACTATAGCTCTCAATAAATTCAGCTTTTTTTTTAACAGAGAGGGACAGTGAGAGAAAGAGAGAATCAATTTTATTTATTTTCCTGTGTCTTTTGTTGCTCTGACACTTTGTTTACATGGAGCTGGGGTTCGAACCCAGGTCCTCGCGCATGCTAGGCAAGTTCTGTAACCACTGAGCCACAGCTCCAGCTCCTAAATTCAGCTTTTTAAAAGGTGTAAAGCATTACATTTCTGCAAGACATGCTTTCAAAACCCACATCTAACCATTCATTATTTCTATTTCTCAGAACAATTTTTTGAATTCACGACTTACTTCCCTTTATGTGGTAACTCAGATACAGTTTCTGAGGCAATGAATGGATTTGACTCTGATCTAATTTTGAAGTAAGAGAGATTCTGAGAATGACACACAATCTTGTCAAACCTGTAAAAATGAGCTAGGCCTTCATACTTCCCTCAGGGGAAAATGGTGTTGTCAAGGTCACATGGAAGTGACATTGATGACATTTAAGCATATGCCTCAGGGAGGCCAAAGACATTATTTGCATGGGTGCCTGCTCCTGGCACCTGGTCTCTGCTCCTCCAGAGCATTATTTGCTTAAGGGCCTTGCCAAGCCCTCCCAGACCACGGGACAATCAGCATGTGTGTGTATGTGTGCACACCTGGTGCAGGTGTTCCGTGTTAGTGGAGAGAGACAAGAGAAGGAAATGAAGAAAAAGGACGACAATGACCACCTGCTCCTTGGCTAGGCAGAGGAGGGTTGTGCGTATGAAAGTGACTTGGCTAGGCACAAAGCTAAGTCGCTTCCCTAGTTCCATGCATCAAATCTGCTAAAAAAAAAAAAAAAAAAAAAAAAAAAGTCAAGTGGCCACTTTCCAGCCCAAGAGAGAACTGTGGGAGGTGGTGGTGGCTTCAGCACCTGGGCCAGCAGTGGAATCTGCAGGGACCCCTAGCATGGAGGCCCAGGGAACAGGGCTACGCTACAGTCCCTGTCAACCCAGAGTACAGTTAGGTATAGTGACCCTTGGAGGAGCCAGGAGCAGGGCAAGTCCAAAGCACCTGGGAGGAAACCTTCTCCTGAAAAGTGGGGTCTTCTTCACTCAGTGGGCCACCACGGGGGCAGGGGAGGGGACACAAATACTTATCTTGTGAGCTAAACCCTAGCTCACAAGGATCACTAGTTATCCTGTGAAAAGGTGTCCGAAGCTGAAACTGGATAAACTGGTCTGGCCTGATAAATTGCTAGAGGCTTCTCAGCCAGGCCTGGGATGACAGAGCCCTTGGACCCATGGACCTTGTGCCTGGGCATTACTGGAAGCCCTGACTGATAGGAACTGATTTCTAAACACAGTGTAATAGAGGCAAAATAGCACACTTGAAGGTCCCACTGGGCGCTACTCTGCATTCTCATTTCATAAGGACCATGGGCAAGTTTCTGGGCCTTTCCCAGCCCCGGCATCCTCACCATATAAATTGGTGGTGCTGATAACTTCCCTGAAGGACTGTGATGTTTGAATAGAAAAATCTGTGTAAAACGTCTAGCAGTATCTAGCAAGAGCTGTGCTTAATCATATTTCCCTTCCCCATTCTATTGTTGAACTGCTCTCTCCTCAAAAAATTTCTATCTCCTTCTCTAAAATCTGGGTTTGAAGTATATTTTCTTTTAAAGAAAGGTAGAGAGAGAGAGTAAGAGAGAGAAAGAAAATCATCTTTATTTAGTTTTCCATCAGGTTTTCATTGTTTTGACACTTAGTTGCATATGTGGTGCTGGGTTTTGAACCCAGGTCCTTGTCCTCACCCATGCCAGGCCAGCACAATACTGCTGAGCCACTGCTCCAGCCCTGAAATCTATTTTTTTAAGGTTCTTTTATTTTTTTGATACTTCTGAGGGTTGAACTTGGGGACATTCTACCACCAATCTACACCCCAGCCCTTTTATTTTTGGGGACAAGGACTCACTAAGTTGCTTAAGGCCTAACTAAGTTTCCAGGGCTGGCCTTGAACTTGTCATCCTCCTGCCTCAGCCTCCCAAATAGATGGGATTGTAGGTGTGGACCACCACACTTGTCTTATTTTGGTGTTGATTGACACATGCTGTGCACATTCCTGGGGTACATCATGTTTCAATACATACATGCATTGTATAATGATCAAATCAGGTTTGTTAGTATCATTCTTGTGATGAGAACGCTCACTCTCCTGTCTTCTAGCTATTTCAAACTATGTGTTGCCTTATTGTTAACTGCAGTCACCCTCCTGGGCAACAGAGCACCTTGGCTTTAGACCCTGGAGAATCAGTCTTGAGCTTTGAATCCTAATTAGCTCTTGATCTAAAGTCAATCCTGCAATCTTGGCTGCCATGAAATGGGACTCCTCAGGTGATGGCTCAGACACCCATGCCCTGCCCTTCTTTCTGGACACAGCTTAGGAGAACCTGAAGGCTGGGAGTCTGCTTGCGTGTCGCATGATAAATTCTCTTTTGACCTGGGTGTAAACCACCTTCAGATATCAGGGAGTTTCCTGTTGTCCTGGTTTATCCTCACGTGTGGAACCTCGAATGGGCCATGAGGTAATGCCGAGAGTATGTGGCCTGTCATAAGTTAATGTCCGAATCTGCTCTGCAGGGAGGTGCTTTCTGTGCTGATTTCTCCTTTTATGGTGTCTTTTAGAGAAGGGAAGGGAGGTTTGGGAGGCAATTGACTGAGAAGTTACAAACGCATATTCAGCACATCAGGACTTGAGTCTGGGTCCTGTTTTTGAGCTAGTTTAATTATTTAGGTTTGGCTATTCTGTGACCGAAAGCTGAAATTATTTGAAAGAGAAGGTGACCTTACCCAGCCTCTCAAAGTAACAGACACTTGGTGGGTGGTGAGAAGAGGGGGAAAGGGACAAGGTAGAAAAGACCCTCCCACTCAAACCACAGAGAGGCCTAGGAAAGACAGAAATCTCCAGCTTCGTGTGGTCAGAACTGGGCCAGAGGCTGATGGTGTCTGGAAACCAGGGTCAGAGTTCTGGGGCTGCCTGTCGATGATGGCAGGGAACACATGGCAGAGCAGACTGCTCGCCAAATGGCCAGGAAGCAAGAGAGGAAGAAGGAGCATGGTCCCACAGTCCCCTTCAAGGGCACGTTTCCAATGACCTATGAACCTCCCAACGGTCCCTCTTTTTTTTTCTTCTTTGCAGTACTGGGAATAGAACCCAGGACCTAACCCTAGCCAGGCAAGCACTCTACCACTGAGCTACATTCCCAGCCTTTCTTTATATTTTATTTTGATACAGGGTCTTGCTAAGTTTCTGAGGCTATCCTCTAACTTGAACTAATGATCTTACTGTCTCAGCCTCCTGAACTGCTGAGAGTAAAACCACTGTGCCCATCCAAGGCCCCAATTCTTTTTTTTTTTTTTAATTAAGGAGTTGAGTTACTGTACAAGCATAAATGCATATAAAGTTACAATATGATAGGTATATATTCTTAAACCAGAATTAACCCCATATTGCCCACATGGCAGTCTCTTGATTCTTCTATATTTTGCCCCTACAAGCAATGTAAATGCTTAGATTGTGAATTTTCCAGAATTAAATGATTGGATAAATATTATTGGATTCTCCGGGGGGGGGATGTAAAGAGTATGCTGCATTGTTGATTGTCTCCCTAGATCCCTCCCTGTTCTCCTTCCCTCTCCCCTCCCCTACTTGTCACCTCCCCCCTCCCCCTACATATCTATGGTTGCCCTATATTATGTGTTGCTACGCCTTTGCTGGGTCTAATACATGAGTTGGACTACCTTTCACCCAAGACTGGGTTTAGCTCCAGTCTCCACAAATGAGTGAAAACATTCAACCCTTGACTCTCTGGGTTTGGCTAAATTTGCTCAGCATGATTTCTTCCATAGCCATCCATTTCCCTTCAAAGGCCACAATATCATTGTTTCTAATTGCTAAGTAGAATTTCATTGTAAATATATACCACAGTTTTTGGATCCATTCATCCAGTGAGGGGCATCTGGGTTGGTTCCATAATTTAGCTATTATAAATTGAGCTGCTATGAACATATCTTTTGCTGTGTCTCTGTAATGTGCTGATTCTAACTACTGTGGGAAAATACCCAGAAGAGGGATAGCTGGATTGTATGGTGGATTCATCCTAATTTTTTTAGTATTCTCCCCACTGTTTTCCAAAGTGGCTATACCAGTCTACAGTTCCACCAACAGTTTGCTAGTGTTCCTATCTCCCCACAACCCTTCCAGTATCTGTTATTGTTTATGTTCTTCATCTTTACCAATCTGACTGGAGTGAGGTGAAATCTTAATGTAGTTTTATTTGCATTTCTCTGATTACTGGTGATTTAGAACACTTTCCTGCGAATTCATTGGATTGCTCAATTTCCTCTGTTGAGAAGTTTCTATTAAGCTCTTTGGCCCATTTATTGATTGGATTGTTTGTATTTTGGGTATTAAGTTTTTTGAGTAATTTGTAAATTTTGGATATTAGTCCTCTTGGTGGAATCACAGCCCATTCTATAGGTTGTCTCTTGACAATTTTGACCAATGCCTTGGCTAAGCAGAAGCTTTTTTAGTGTAATGGCATCCCACTCATTGATTTTTGACGTTAATTTTTTCACTTTAGGAGTCGAGTCTTGTTGAGTAGGCAAAGGCCTACTCCCAAATGCTAGAGTATTGGTCCTAAGTTTTCTTCTAGCAGTTATATGGTAGCTGGTTTAATTTCTAGTTCCTTGGTCCATTTTGATTTGATTTTAGTGCAAGGGGAGAGATAAGGATCTAATTTCTACTTCCTGCAAAAGCCTGTCCAGTTTGTCCAGCACCATTTGTAATATATTGACCCCCTCTGTCAAAGATCAGATATTTAAAGATTTGTAGGTTTGTTTCAGAGTATTCAATTTTATTTCACTGGACTTCATTCCTATTTTGATACCAGTACTATGCTGTTTTTGTTATTACAGCTCTACAGTATAGTTTTAGATCTGGTATTGCAAAGCCACCTGTTTTGTCTTTCTTGCTTAGTAATGCTTTGGCTATTCTGGGTTTCTTATTGTTCCAAATGAATTTAAGAATTGCTTTCTCTATATTTGCAAAGAATGACATTGGTGTCTTGATGGGGATTGCATTGACTCTATATGGTGCTTTTGGAGGAATGGCCATTTTAATTATATTAATTCTGTCTAACCAAGAGCATGGAACAGCTTTTCGTCTTCTCAGGTCTTCTTCAATTTCTGTTTTCAATATTTGATAACTTTTGTTGTAGAGGTCTTTTACTTCTTTTGTTAGATTAATTCCCAAGTATTTTATTCTTTTAGAGGATATTATGAATGGAACTTATTTCCTGATTTCATCTTCTGCCCTATTATTGGTAGTGCATAGGAAAACTATTGATTTATGGGTGTTGATCTTGTAGCCTGCCACTTTGCTAAATCTATTTATAAGCTCAAGGAGTTTTCTGGTAACCTTTATAGGTCTTCCAGATATAGGATCATGTCATCAGCCAAAAGGGCTAGTTTGATTTCCTCTCTTCCTATTTTAATTCCTTTGATTTCCTTCTCTTGCCTGATTTCTCTAGCTTGGGTCTCAAGAACTATATTGAATAAAAGTGGTGAGAGTGGACAGCCTGGTCTTGTTCCCTAGTTTAGTGGAAATGCTTTCAGCTTCTCTCTGTTTACTATTATACTAGCTGAGGGTTTGTCATATATGACCTTTAATTAGTTATGAGAAGTTCCTTTGATCCCTATCCTCTCTAGAGTTGAGCATAAATGGGTGCTAGATTTTATCGAAGGCCTTTTCTGCATCAATTGAGATGATTGTATGGTTTTTGTCCTTAATTCTGGTTAAGTGATGAATCACATTTATTGATTTACATATGTTGAACCAGCCTTGTATACCTGGAATGAAGCCCACTTGATTGTGGTGAATTATCTTCTCGATGTGTTTTTTAAAATCCTTATTAAGGATTTTTACATCAATGTTCATAGGGATATTGGTCTATAGTTTTCTTTTTTGATGTGTGTATGTTGGGTTTTGGTATCAGAGTTAATGGTTGCCTCATTAAAAAGTGTTTGAAAGAGTTCCCTCCTTTTCAATTTCTTGGAATAGTTTAATAAGGAGAGATGTTAGCTCATCCTCATAGGTGTGGTAAAACTCAGTAGGAATCCATCAGGTTCTGGGCTTTTCTTCTTTGGAAGACTTTTAATTGCTGCATGGATTTCAATGCCTGTTATTGGACTATGTAGGATTTCCATATCATTCTGCATCCATTTGGGGATGTTGTATGTGTCTAGAAATTTGTCCATATCTTCCAGATTATCTAATTTAGAGGAGTAGAGTTTTTCAAAATATATTCTTATAATTGGTTGGATTTCTGTGGACTCAGTGGTGATTGCTCCCTTTTAATTGGTGATTTTGTTGGTTTGCTTCATTTCCCTCCTTCTTTTAGTGAGATTGGCTAGGGGGTTCATCAATTTTATTTATTTTTCAAAGAATCAGCTCTTTGTTTGGTCGATTCTTTTTATTTATTTGTTTCATTTTCAATTTCATTGATTTCAGCTGTGTGATCTTAATTATTTCCTGTCTTCTCCTGGGGTTTGGGATTAGATTGTTCTTCCTTCTGTGGGGATTTGAGGTGTAGCATAAACTTATTTATTTGGGATAGCTCCTCATTTTTAATGTGGGGCACTCAGTGCTCTAAATTTTCCCCTTAGTATGATAGGAAGGGAGGAGAAGGGGAAATGTTGGAACTGAGATAAAGCAAGGTACATTCCAAACAGTTATAAATGTCACTGTATATACTATAGCCATATATATAAAAAAATGTTCTTCATAGGTATAAGAATTATGTCACTGTATTTGGGTTTTTTAGGAACAATATAGGACCCAGAAGAAAAGCAAGGGATCAGGGGACAGGAGGAGGGATGGGGTGGGGGGATATTGAACAAATTGTATTGTTGAACTGTGCGCTTTTAGGAATATGTGACAAGTAATCCCAACATTATGTAAAACTATAATGCACTAATCACAATAAATTTTTAAAAAACACAACTGATCAAGAGAATGTGTAAAAAGAGTTAATTCTGAATCATCAGAAATCGTATCATTGCTGAGCAATGAAAGCATAACGTGATTACTGAACAAAGCTGACATCTAATATATAAACAATATTAATCGCATTTTGAAGCTATAATCATGCATTATATTAAGATGGGTCACAAAGTAAGGAGAAGTTTAGAGGAATAAAACTGATAAATATCTTGTCTTACATTGAAAGTTTCAAAAAATGTGATTTTTTTGGTAAGTAGAAAATTGTAATAAAATCTTTTTGAAAACTTGAAAAAAAATTTTTCCCCCCTTAGGAATGCTTTCATGGTGTCCTAGAGGTTTTGATATGTTGTGTCTCCATTCTCATTCTCTCCCCAGAATTTCTTGATTTCTGCTCTCATGTCTTCTTGGATCCATTCTTCATTTAATAGGGCATTATTCATTCTCCATGTATTTTTGTGTTTTCTGTTATAAGTTTTGCTGTTGATTGCTAGATTCATGGCATCATGATCTGATAGGACACATGGAATAATATCTACTTTTTTTTACATTTGCTGAGATTTCCTTTGTGAACTAGAATATGATCTATTTTGGAGAAGGATCCATGTTCTGCTGAGGAAGGCATGTTCAGCCAATTTGTGGTGGAATATTCTATAGATGTCTGTTAAATCCATTTGATTTATGGAGTTTTCACTCCATAAATTGTGTATGGTTGTCAGCCCTCTTCAGTGTCCCTTTGATCTGGCGTCATTTCTCAATCTTTTGTTGATCTTCATGACCATGGCATTTTTGAGGAGTGTAGACCATTATCATATAGAGTGGGCCTCATCTTGGGCTTGTCTGATGTGTCCTTGTGATTGGATTTGGGTTGTGGATTTTTAGCAGGAAAGTCACAAAAGTGAAGGTGGGTTCTTACTCTGTCCTATTGGGTGGTTTGTGGTGTCAGTTTGTTCTTTTATCAGTCCTTGGTTTGTGTCAGTATGGACACACACATTTTGTTTCACTCAATGCATTTTCACCTGTTTCTGCCATTACTTAATTTGAGACTCTAGTTGTCCTGCATTTGACCAGTGAGAGCCGTTTCAACTGACTCTAGTGTCTTTTTTGACTATAGAAAACTATGGTGGTAATTTTCCCTTTTTCCATGTTTGTAACTCTCTTCTTTGATGATGAGAAACCCAGTACCCTTTATCTTTTATGTGTTTGTTTATTTGCTTAATCACCTTGAATGCAGCTGGCTTCCACTGTCCCCATTTCCCTGCACTGTGGAAAAGCCTCTTAGGGCTGAGCCACCCTCTCGTGTGAGTGCCATCTTCTTAGTAGGGCTCTGGCACCTTGCTTTGGGCCAACACCAGATGGTCATCCTCCTTGTTTGGACCCCTGAGCACATATTTTTCTTTTTTTAAAGAGAGAGGGCCAGTGAGAAAGAGAGAAAAAGACAGAATCCATTTTATTTAGTTTCTCGTGTGGCCTTTGTTGCTCCAACACTTCATTGTGTACGTGGTGCTGGGGTTTGAACCCGCATCCCTGCGCATGCTCTGCAGAGCTGTAACCGCTGAGCCACTGCTCCAGCCCCTGAACACATACTCTTAAAGGCAAAGAGTTTGACTTTATCCAGATTTCCATTTTCTCCATGTATAAATCTGCTAATTCGTGCCTTTCTACCTTACTTAACTGGTACCTTTAGTGTCCTGTCAATAACCCTTCTCCGGATGGGGACCCTGCTGGCCTCTGGCCAGCATAGGAGCTACCTTGATGTGGTTATATCCCTGTGCTGTAGAGAATGGCGACCAGTAGACACGTATAACTCTTTAAACTAATTAAACTTAAACTAATTAAATATAAACAAAATGGAAAATTTGTTGCCACTTGTAGCTAGCAGCTACCACATTGAACAGCAGAGAACTATAACCTTGCATTATTGCTGAGAGTTCAGGTGGTCAGCTGTGGTTTACGCTGGGTAAACCTGCTCTGTTTTCCCCCTAATTTAACGTTGATCCTTCCCTTTTGCCCTCATCCTGATTTCAGCTTAGTATTTCCTTCTTCAGGTGATCAGCTGAGTCATCCGAGTCCTTAGGAGTCTTTTGTGCCAGCCAGCCTGTTTCCACACCCACCTACCCCACCTCTGAGCACTTTAGCCCCAGTACCCCTGGGTCCATCCCTACTGCCCCAGGGCAGCCCTAATACACAGGCTACAAATGGAACAGAATCTTTGAGACTGTTTTGAAAAATACTGGACTCAACAACTGCAGTGATTCTAAAATCAGAGTAATTACTCCTGCTCTTCTGAGTTTTTGAAAAGCTTGTTTTTAGGTCATCCCTTTAATTCCATCTTACCCTTTGAGTTGCCTAGCACTCAATCCTTGGGATGGGGCCTCTTCCTCTAGACCAGTGCTTTTAAAATTTAATATGCAGAAGAACTTCCTAGAAATGTTAAAATGCAGATTCTGCTTCAGGAGGTCTGGGTGGGTCTGAGATTCTGCTTTAATGAGCCTCAGTTGCTGCTGCTGCTGCTGATCCTGCTGATCTGAAGACTACTCGTCAGCCCTGCGTGGCTGATCCAGTGGGTTTGGGAGAGGACAGGGGTCCTTACTCTTAGAGGCCACAGGGGCTTTGTAATTGCAGAGGAGATTCAGTGTTGGAGACTGGCAGCTAGTCTCAGGAAGGAGGTGGAGAGTGGGAGGGAAAGACTGGTATGGTCCTTTTCAGCAGGAGCACAGGTTTCCAGTCCATTAATTTTAACATAATGCAAATCGGTTTATGGAAGTGCTGACATGAGTAGCTTGATAATTAAATCTCCATCTATATTTTATTCTAGCATGTTTATGGAGTATCCTTGCCCAGCTGGTGTGATAGATTTCCAGCTTTATAATTATATAAACTGCAAAGTACTAAAGGAGAAAAAAGGGGAAAAAAAGATAGAGGGGGAGTCATGATGCCAAAAACAAGGTGGGTGCATTAACTTAAGCTTCATTATTATAAGGTGAACTTGGTTTTGTCCTTGAGTTTGACCATATTCACTCACTAAAAATATCCCTTAAGTTAGGCTTTCCAGTATATGGAATGAGGGGATATTGGTTTCTGTTTAATGTTTCTTTTTGGCACCTTTGCTTTGAAGCAGTGTTCTTGATGGGAAGCCAAGCGCCCTAGAATTCAGACAGTCATTCCCTGCTGAGCAGCCAAGGGGAGCAGGATGAGCTGAGGCCTTTGCTGGGAATCAGGAGCCCTGAGTTCTGTGCCTGTAACTGTCAGTGGCTGATCAAGTGACCTCCCCTCTGGGATCTGCTCACAGGGAGCCATGGTGTTGTAACTTCTAGAGTGAACATGTTGTGACTCTGGTTTTCTTTATGCTCCTTCATCCCTTAAAGTAGGATTCTCCTAATACAGTCTTTTATAGAACTCTGAGGCTGAATTTCTTTCATTTCAAAGAAGATCAGCTGGACAGAATGGCCCACAAACTTGAGATGTCCATAAAAATCTAGAAGCTGCTCACAGTGGAAGAGCAGGAGGGATGAGCTGAGGCCCTGGGTGGCGGTGGAATGAAAAATCAGAGTTGATGACCGAAGTGTGCCCCCCAGGTGAGGGCCCTCTGTGTAAGTACACTCACTGTTATCTTTTTTTAACAATTTTTTTATTTAGTTTTTCATGTGGCCTTCGTTGCTCCAAGACTCTGCTGTGTATGTGATGCTGGGGTTCAAACTCACGTACTCGTGCATGCCGGACAAGCGCATAACGGCCGAGCCACCGCTCCAGCCCCTGCACTCACTGTTACAGGCACCTGACCGCACTCTTAAAGTTTTCATGAACTCAGAATGTTGGTAATTCTCCTAAGAAACACCGCTGGGAAGACTGGTGGATTATTGCCTTAAAGCTGATCTGATATGTGAGGCCACGCAGGGCCCTGTGTTTTAGGAGCCCAGTCAGACAAGTCTGTCAACACGCCCACAATTGGAACAGCTTAGCTCTGAGCACTGGCAAGTGCTTTCCTGGGGTATCAGGAGTGGTTGGGGACTGGCCCATCTGTCCTGTGTCTGCGGCCTTGTGGGGTGAATCCATCACTGGATGTGAGCACCGCAAGGTCTTAGTGGTCATCTGGCCCAGGCTGTCTTTTGTGGAGTAGAGGCCAGAGGCCCAAACTTGGCTAGGAAGGGGCAGGGCCAATCTGACCCCTGACCTGAGCCAAGCTGTCTGCATTTCCCTCTGTAACACTATATAGATGTCATTATTCCCAAGGAGAGAGAAAAGCAAAGTCCCTTCTTTAGGGAAAGCATGCAGAAGTAAGGCAGACATGTACTGTAGCCCCTCTTAAGCTCTGTTGATTTTGCCCTCTCAATACTGATTTTACTCAGTTTACGGATTTCATGGTGCTTCTCCAAGCCACCTATTCTTACGCAGAAACTAAGCAAGTCTTTTATAATCTCAAAATAATCATGCTCCACTCATGGGTTCTCTGCTTTCATTACTTGTGTTGAGCTGAAAGCTCTTGATCATAGCCACATCTGGTATATCATGAACACCCTCCCCAGGGAATGGGGCTGGCATTTGCCTGGCTGCCTCCTGGACTGGTGATGGTTTTCTCCAGGGCCAGATTGGAAGAAACAACATGGAAGCCAGTCTCCTTTCAACATCGCCCAGCCTGGTCCATGCTTTTGCTTTTATCTCCTACTTGCTTCTGGGGTCCATATAGACTCAGGAGTCAATTGCCAAACAACTGAAACTCATTTACTCTGGTCTGCAATTAGGGACCTCATTTCTTGCTGTCATTTGGCTTTTTCCACCCGCAGTGTGCCAGCCCTTGTTTTTTTCTTTAACACTTCTCAATACATTTGTGTGGCTACCCAATAAAATCCTCTCTGAAGAAACTTGCTAACCCTCCACTTCTCACATATCTTCCTCTTTGGCTTCTAAAGTGGGTCTAGTAATTCACCAAAAGGAAAGGTTACAGGGTGCGTTTGTTTGGCAGGTCCATGATTTGAACAGAGTTTATGCTTTCCTCTCCTCTCTCTTTTTGTTTAGCATCCTTTCCCAACCAGAGACATTTTGAATGTTCATTTGGAAAGACTGAAGCTTCCAGGCCCACCACTCCTGGTGTTCCTGTTTCTGTTACATGTGTTTCTCAGCCAGGTTGAGCTTTGATGATCAGTCCACGAGGTAAAGTTCTAGCTGAAGACACATGGCCCAAGTTTAGCTAAAGCCCTGCTGGTTGCCAGCCATTCTTTCTGAGAAGGAGACCTGTTTCTTTCCCTTAGCAACAAGCTCGTATGGAGGTAAATTGCAGAATGTTTCACACAGTCATGGCTCCACAGCTGAGTAGCAATCATTGCTGTGTGTGCTGAGTCCCTTACCAATGGGGTTAAAAAGTGTGGATCTTTAAAAACCAGGGTAAGCTGGAATATGGTAGAACTCTTCTAAGACTGCTAGATACCCTGGGTACTTAGAAAGGATTTGTTGGTATAATTGGGTTTATCATAAAGAAGATTTTTTGAGATCCTGTGTGATGAGTTAGGGATACACATGTTAGGCACATGGTTCCTGCCATCAAAAGCTCAGAGATACCCGGAGGAGAGGAACAAGTAATAGTTGCACAGTGTCCTATGTGCTGTGATTCAGGCTTTTCCCTAGTGCTGTTATGAACTCTGAAGAAGGAAAAATGAATTCCAACCAGAATGTTGGGAAACGATAAAGGAAATCTTAACATGTAAACTGGGTCTCAGGAGAGTTTTTCATCAGTACACACTGGTGGAAGGACATTCTAGGTGAAAGAAATGGCATGAATGATGACTGAGAAGTCCAGATACTTAGGGTATTGCCACCTGGTCCATGCAGCTCATCTAGAGGTGGGCTAGGCAGCAGGACCAGGAGGCAGGATCTCAAGGCAGGCCAGGGCAGCTTTCCAAGGGCTTTGCTGGTGATAACTCACATATTCAATATCATCTCCTGTACCAGATACTTTGCACAGCTTATACATGCTGCTTCAGTTAGTGATCACAGCATCCTGGCCCAAAGATGGGGATCAGCAGATGTGTGACACTTGAAGTGGAAGCAATGTTTCTCCACTTGAAGGCAACCCCGTTTTAATCTCTGGATGCCGCTCTTAGAAAAGCAGTGGGGGATGAGAAAAATCAAATCTTCTTGTGGCACAACATCTGTGGTTGGTTTGGGCCAATTTGGTTTTGATAATAAATAAGCCATGTTAATAAAATCCAAGTGTCTAGTTTTAATTAGCAAACACTTAATCGGATCCCCCCAGAAAACCATCCAAAATGTGATATATTTTCAGATTGCTTATTGGAGCAAGTCAGAGTGGTAACAAGAAACGCTTAAGCTGTGGTTTTCTTTAAAGTACTTCAGAGGTGTTTTCTGAGTCTTTACAGGCTGGATTCTCAGATCTGAGGCCCCTGAGAAGGAGTCACTGATGAGCTTCTGACACAAGGTCTTTAAGTGGGGTCTAAAATGTTTTCTGTACTGATTATGCATAGGTGGGAAGAGCATGCTTTGATATCATTCTCACAAGGACCTCTTAGTCCCCAGCGTAATAGGAGTCCCTGATTTATATATTACCCATGCAATGTTATGTACCCACCATTTCTTCGATGCCTGGATAATAAAATCCCCCTGGCTTCTTTGCCTGGGAGCATGGGCTTAAGAATTAGATTGACCTGCATTCACATGCTGCCTCTGTCCTTTGCTACTTGTGTAATCTCTGAGTTTCCTGAGCCTCAGTTCCCTCCCTCAAAAATGTGGGAAGTAATATGGGAACAGATGATGACAGTCCAACAGAGAGCCAATGAGATTATTGGCTGATGGAGGAGGGAAGAAGCTGAGAGTAGAACCCCAAGGAGCATACATACCAAGGAACCACCTAGAACAGACGGCTGATGAAGAAGAGGTGGAGAAACTGGGTAGACCCAAGAGACAACAGAGGAAAAAATATCCAGAAGCCAAGGGAGGAGAGTGTCAAGCAAGGAGCCACCAGAGTGATTTGGATAGATCTAGTTAGATAAGGAGGGAGAAGCCACCTTTGGTTTTCCAGTTTGAACCCAGGTCACTATTTCTCCAAACTGTAGCTCAAGGACTATTTCAGGAACTAAAGATCCTTCCTTTATTAATTCAGCATAAAGTTTCTGGGTACCCATTATGTGCCAAGCAAAACCACTGTTGCCTTGTTCAAGGGGTCCCACCTTTAGCTACGTTAGGTTCTAACATATTTCTGCCCCCGCAGTTGCTAATAAGGATATAATGAGCAGACCAGGCAATTCATAGCCTGCTATGTAGCCTTGAGCAGGCCACATGACCTGCCAGGCTTACGGAATGGAGACTGGATTGTCCCAAGTGTCCCCAGAGTATAATAAATCCTACGTCACTGCCCAGACAAGATGGGAATAGTGGGTGGTGGATAATAAGTACTTTTAATGAACATATACACCTCTGGCTATGCCTAAGCACTTGGTTGTCTGATGTCCCTCCAGGAAGCTCCCCACTCCTCTTGTTTATCTTTGCATTTCTCGTGCCTAGATGGTACCTATGCACAGGTGGGGTGAGTGGACAAATCTGTGGCATCTGAGCATTTCCTTCCTGCCCACCCCCACAGAAACAGGATCCTGGTTGGGTTTTTTTTTCTGTTGTTGTTATTGTTTTGTTTTTTTAAGAGAGAAGGACAGTGAAAGACAGAGAGAATCAATTTTGTTTAGTTTTTCATGTGGCTTTCGTTGCTCTAACACTTAGTTGTGTACGTGGCTCTGGGGTTCAAACCTGCATCCCCACACATGCCAGGCAAGCGCCATAACTGCTGAGCCACTGCTCCAGCCAGAATCCTGTTGTTTTAATTTGGAAAAATTATAATTGTTCGAAAAAGCAAAATTATCCTCCATCAAA
This sequence comes from Aplodontia rufa, assembly GCA_004027875.1. NCBI lineage: Eukaryota > Metazoa > Chordata > Mammalia > Rodentia > Aplodontiidae > Aplodontia > Aplodontia rufa. The sequence continues at coordinate 43,840 of PVKS010010941.1, forward strand.
TGCCAACCATGACCCAGGCCCTATGCTAGATTCTCTCATATCCATGACCTTGTTTGGGGTAAGAAACCTCTCTATGGAGACTTCAGTGTACTGCAGATCAAGTCATGTTTTAAGTAAAGGTCTTTTTGGTGCAAAACCACATGCAATAAAAGACCAATATAACACTCTCACTGCAGAAGGTGAGTGTTAATCCTGGCCTTCTTACACCCAACTCACCGAGGCGCTCTTCTCTGCCTGAACTTGGCTTCCAAACCTGATGACTTTCTGAGCAAGATGTGCTTTCCTCTTTCCTTTTCTGTTGTGTGCATGTGTGCTCAAACGGAGGCTCTGAAGGAATAGCTCTGAGCTTGCTGCATTTCTCTGTCTGCCCCGTGGTTTTTTTCTTGTTTCTGTGGCAAATGTGGACTTTTAGTTCCACAGATTCCTGGATCATGTATTGGACACTGGTAACCAGGGCCAGGATAATGAAGTAAAGAGCTCTGTCCTGCTGCTGGACAGTCAGGGTGGAGGGATGCCGCTCAGTTGGGAAGATGCTCTGGGGCAATCAGGTCAGGCCTCAGAGAGCCGAGTTGATGGGTGGGAAGGGCCCAAGGACGCTACTGCTTGACTGAAAGGCCCAGGATAAGGCATGTAGTGTTTTCCTTGCATGAAAAAAATAGAGCTTTTTTTGTTTGTTTCTTTTTTGGTTTTGATACTGGAGATTGAACCCAGGGGCACTCGATTCGACCACCCCAGTTTTTTGTTTTGTTTTGTTTTTTTGTTTTTGTTTTTTTGTTTTTGTTTTTTTGAGACAGGGCTTTGCTAAGTTGCTGAGGCTGGCTTTGTTGGCTTTGAACTTGTGATCCTCCTGCCTGCCTCAGCCTCCTGAACCACAGGGATTACAGGAGTGTGCCACCACACCTGGACTCAAAGTTTTTTAGGTGAATTCCTTAGACTGTGGCCTCCCAGCTCATGTCATTTTCTTGACCTTTCCTACACACTAGCCAGGTTTGAGGAGCATTTCGAAGGTAACGGTGCTCAGATTTTGCTTCTAGAGATCCTGCTACAATTGGTCAAGGAAGATCCCTTTTCCACATTCATCTCTCTTTCCCCAGGGATTTTCTTCCCGGAGCTTTGGCAATACCAACACCATATACCACAAAGACGTCAAGGGATAATGAGAGGTGGCAGGCAGGTGGTAGTCTGACCCTGCCCAGGCCAGCAACACAGAGAGGGACTGCACACCTCAAAAGCTTAGAAGACGGGGTTGGGGATTTAGCTCAGTGGCAGAGTGCTTGCCTAGCACTCACAAGGCCCTGAGTTCAGTCCTCAGCCCTGAAAAAAAAAAAAAGAAAAGAAAAAAAAAAGCATGGAAGACATTTTTCCTTGTGGCTTTGGGAGAAGAAGAGCCTATTCATACCAAAGCTCCCAGCACCTAGTAGATGGACAACCTGGCAGACAGAACCTGGTGTCCTGCACATTCAGCTCAGGGACCACCACTTCCTGGCATGCAGTGGTGGCTCATGGCTGGCTAACAGGTACAGAAGATGCAAAGGAATATTCCTCTTCCTCCTGCCCTCCTGCCTTCCACCCCAGCTGCTTTCCCTGCTCACTGTCTCAGGCAGCTAACGCAGGACATCTGCACCGTCACTGGGATGCCATTGGGATGCTCTGTGAAGGAGCATGTGTTTCCTGGCTACCACTCCTGGCCAGGGTGGGAGCAGGCCTGCTGCTCAGTGTGTATTTCAGCAGGTCAGCTGGGTGGGACTCCCAGTAGGCCGGCTTCTCCAGAGGGCGTGGGCTGCACAGCCAAGCGGGTGTGGCTGCCAGGTTTTGGGAAAGTATTTGAGGCACTGGGGAGGCTGAGCAGAGCCCCACGCCCTGCTCCCTCTCCGCTCCTCACTTGCCTGCCTGCAGTTTTAATAAGGGCAAGGGCTGGATTAAGTGTCTTGGCAGAATCCAGCAATCGGAGTCCTTTCTGGCAGAGGAAAGGGAGCACACATCAGGATCACATTCCAGTTATAGGGATGGAGATTTGGGAAGGATAAAGGAAAGAGAGTGAGAAAATTAAATGTGGCGAGAAATGGATTTTCCCTTTCTGCTGTCTGAAAATAATTGAGTTATGTTATTTTGTAAAATAATCTGTTTTGAGGTTTTTCCTGTTCCCCATCACACTACCAAGTGTCTTACTGATCTGAAGAGGGGCAGAAAGCATTCATTTTGGCTCTGAAATATGATTCCTACCAAATACCTCAAATATGGGCGAGGTTCTAAGAGGTGGCTTTGCTGTCTGTTAAGACTGTGGGGCTCAGCTGTGGAATGAGAACTAGAGGCCAGCCTCCTCAGGGAGAGGTGGCAGTTCCCTTTCTCAGGTCCTGGCTGGCTCTTTCCTTCCCTCCAGACAAAGACCATCGCTTCACTGTCTTCCTCCTCTCTGGGCTTTGACAGGCGTAGTCACATTTACTGGAGACCCTCAGATGTCTGTCTTGCCTCTTGAGGCAGAATCGGTCTCTCTCCCACCCCGCCATCAGAGCTGTTCCTTTAATTCTGCACTGATCTCTCTTCATGGAGATTTAGTGGGTAGCTCCCATGGCTAGTTTGCACTTACACTAAGACCTCTTTATTATCTGTTCAAGGATTGTTTAATAACTGTTAGTGACTGTACTATAATTGCGGAGTGTGATAAGATGGGGCTTTCTACCTAACAGAAATCCTATTAGAAGGGTCTCCAGACCCACTAGATGGGACTGTCCTGTCCTCACAAGGTGTCAGACTAGAACTAGCATGGGGCTTTCAAGAGCTTCAACTTAGGAGCCAGACTTCATAAATCAATATCCTAGCTAAGCCATTGATTAGCAATATGGCCTTGGGCAAAGACTTAACTTCACTGTGCCATGGTTTCCCCATCTGTAAAATAGATACAAAAATAATATTTTCTGCTAGTTGCCATCAGGAAATACTGCACATGAAGTCCTTAGAACAGTCCCTGCTACCACTCGATCAGTATTGTAGTCATGCATCCAATGTGATGGAGCTGAATATTTCCTGCCACTGACTAAGGCCTTTGCTAATAGCACAACACGGTGCCTGCATGTTTGTGGTGATGCTGGTCTAAACAAACCTACCCTGCAGGAGCATGAAAATGCAGCACCTGTGTACGGTGTAATACTGAACGACAGTAATAAATGACCATGTTACTGATTTCTACATGTACTATATGGAATGTTTTATTGTTATTTTAAAGTATACTCCTGCTTACTAAAAAGGTTTACTATAAAACACAGCCTCGGACGTCTCATTTATTGCCTCTCCTGATCGCCTCGTTTTCTCTTGCACTTGATTTAATTTGATGTTGCTTTGTTGATCGTGGCCCCTAAGTATACTGCTCATTTTGCCAGCAAGAGACCACGTAAAGTGATTGACCTGGAACTGAGTTTAAAGTGATTAAGGAGAAGGAAGGTAGAACACAGTGCTGGCTGTTGCTCTCTGATCAGGCATGTCCTTCCTGTTCCACCATAGCTGTGACCTTGAAAGGCAAGAAGAAAGGGAGGGGAGCTCCTGAAAGATCTGTGTCATGGAAGACAACAAGACTAATGAAAATTCAAGAAAGGCCTGTATCAGGCGTGGAGAACTTGTAAGGACCCGGACAGAAGACCAGACACAGAAGTGCATCCCTCTCCATGCCATAACAATCACCAAAGCAAAAAGGTTGTTTTTGAGGTTGGAAGAAAAGACTGGACCCACTTGTGATGTGGACTTCACTGCCAGCTCTGGTGGCTTAAAGGGTTCAGGAATCATTGTTCGTTGCATGATGGAATGAATGTGAGTGGCCTCTGAGTGCTGGTGTGAGGCTGCTGAAGAACCTTTAGAAATTCTATATAAGCTGATTGTGGAAGAAAATTACTTGCCAGAGCAAATCTTCAGAATGGATCAAACTACTTTTTTTAGAAACAGGTAGGTGCCTGAAAGGACTTTTGCCCTCAACGAGGCAGAGTCGATGCCAGGTTTCAGGGCTTTTAAGGATGGGTAATAGCCTTGCTTGCGGCGTGGTGTTGCTGGCAGGAAATCGAAGCCTTCACTAGCTCAGTGAGCACCCAGGGCCTTCTGTGTGGGAAGAAGAGCACCCTCTGCAGTGTTCTACAGAAGCCGTAAGAAGTCATGCGTGACCCCGCTCCTCTCCCAAGATGCCCTCCTGGATTGCTGCGCCAGCGCAGTGAAGTACAGTTTGAAGAATAACGCACCTTCCGAGACTTTCCTGACCTGGGTTTGTTAAGTGCTCTCTGTTCATGCAGCAGTGTGAACTAATGGTGGATTTCTCAGAATTCATCCCATTGTTAATGCGTCATAGCCATTATCCTTATCACCTTTACTCACTACCTGGGAGGCCTAGCGTAAGTTACTTTGCTTCTTGAGCCTTTGCTTCCTTAGTGTAAAATAGGCATAAATAAGAACTGTTAGAAGAATGAGAGAAAATGTTTGTGAGGACACTTAGCTCAGGGCTTGACACCTAGTGAAGATGAATTCCCATGTCCCTCCCTGGCACAGCCTGCCTCTGTGTAGCCGACCCTGTTAGCTGCCGGGGTGGAGGGCTCATCATACATAGCAAGGATAGACCTCGTTCCTAATTTTAATTTGGCACAAATTGACATAATCCTCAGTCTACGTGTTCAATACCATTTCCCACCTTCCAGCTCTCCTCTTTGCATTCTCTCTTCTGGTGGAATCAGTCAGGTGGTTAACCTCCGGAAACTTGTGGGTGTCCAACATGGTGCTAAGAGACCTAGTGTCACAGAACATGTGTGGAACATTCTTCTTGGATGTAAACTTTTGCCTAAAATTCTTACCTGACCCCACTGCATCCTTTGTATCCCCGTGGTGCCATTAGCAAATCATCTTTGATTCTCCACCTGTTGTTATAACACCTTGGATAGTCACCTCAATAAGTGACTTCCCTTGTCTCATCTCATCCATTTTCCATTTTCACAGTAACCCTGGGAGGTAGAAAGTGTAACCACCCCATTTTATAGACATACAGACTAAGGCTTTCGTTAAGAATCCTGCCAATGGCCACTCAGTTGTAAGTGAGCTGGGATTGAAATCTGGGTTTGTGGGAATCCCTATTTTGTACTTCCCACTCTATTATGTTATGTCTGCTGGTTTCTTTATGCGTTGGCTCTCACTTCTGTGTAACAAACCACCCCAAAATGAAGTGGCTTAAGAACAACAGTTTACTCTCTAGTATTATCACCTGTCAGAGTCCTGGGGCTTGACTCACTCAGGTAGGAGCTGAGGCTGGGGTCATTCAAGGCTCCTTCCTCATGTGTCTGGCACCTGGGCTGGGAGGAGCTGCAGGCGGACTGGTCCTCTCTCTCTCACCGTATGACTTCTCCATATTGGTAGCATGAGCTTCCTCACAGCATGGTGGTCTTAGAGTTGATAGACTCTCATATGGCGGCTGATTTTGTCCCAAGCAAGCATTCTAAAAGATCCAACTGGAAGTTGCAAATTGTGTGTGTGTGTGTGTGTGTGTGTGTGTGTGTGTGTAGTACTGAGGACTGAACCCAGGGGCACTCTACCACTGAGCCACATCCCCAGCCCTTTTATTTATTTATTTATTTTTTATTTATTTATTTAGAGATAGGGTCTCACTAAGTTGCTAAAGCTGTCTCTAAACTTGTGATCCCCTTGCTGCAGCCTCCTGTGTAGCTGGCATTACAGGTATGCCCCACTACACCTGGCTGCAAGGCTTTGGAAGCCCCAGAGACCTTGTATTGGCCATGCAACTTAGTAGGGACAGTCCTCATCCAACAGGATGGGTTATTAGGCTCCATCACTTGATGTGAGAACAACAGACGTGTACAGTGAGAAATCATATCAGTTGTGGACACCTTTATTCCAGCAGTATCCAAAACCCATATAGTTGTTGCTTTTAAAAGTCTCTCTTGGGCTGGAGTGGTGGCTCAGTGGTTACGGCACTTGCCCGGCATGCACAAGTGCATGGGTTCGAACCCCAGCACCCACATACACAACTAAGTGTCAGAGCAACTAAGGGCATGTGAAAAACTCAATAAAAATTGATTCTCTTGAGCTGGGATGTAGCTCAGTGGCAAAGCGCTTGCACAGCATTCACAACATCCTGGGTTCGACCCCCCATTCCAAAAAAAACAAATAATAAACCCCAGCCAAAAAAAAAAAACCTAAAAAAACCCTAAAAAAAAAAAAAAAAAAAACAAAAAAACCCCCAACATTGATTCTCTCTCTCTCTGTCTTTCTCTCTTTAAAAAAAAAAAAAAAAAAAAAAGTCTTTCTTGGCAGTCCCCTCCTACTCTTGCCACATTTGTAGGGTCCACCTTTGTTAGGCTTCCTCAATGTTGCAGTAATATTTTCTATTGCTGCCTGAGACCTGAGATCACCAGCCAGACTGTGTTATTCCATTCCACGATGTTTCTAGAGTCCCATGGACCATTGATGTCATTCCAAGGGGCCTGGACTTGATTATGTAGTTAATGGGGAGCCACTGAAGGATAAGACCTACTTACAGTCCCTTAACATGGTCCATTTATCTTGGGAAGAGTTTTTAAGTGACTACTAGCTGACTACTTCTTTGTCCCCAACACTATTGTGGCCATGTCACTTTGGATGGATTTTAAAATGCCACTCACCTCTCTCCACCAAAAGACCAATCACTCAAAAGAAGATGGACCCAAAATACTTGAGCATATGCTTAAAGATGCAAATACCGATTTTTTTAACTATGTGGACAAATGCTCATTTATTATGAGAAAAATGAAATTTAAAACTACACGAAGATGATGTTCATCACCTCTCAGAGAGCCAAAGACCAAAAGCCTGGTCACCTGTGGTGGTCAAGGTACGGGTCCTCATATGGTGCTAGTAGAACTGTAATTTGGGGTTCTCTTCAAGGGAAATCAATTTGGCAATTTATCAAAATCATAACTACAGGGAGTGGAGTGTTGGCTCAGTGCTTATGGCGCTTGCCTGGCATATGCAAGCACATGAGTTTGAACCCCAGCACCACATACAAAATAAAGTGTCCCAGGAATGAAAGTCACATGAAAAACTAAATAAAAATTGCTTCTCTCTCTCTCACTGTCCCCTCTTTTAAAAAAAAATCATAACTACATATAATCGTTGATCTAGCAACTCCACTTCTCTGTCTATAGCTATTCTTTTATCTGGAGGAAGCAACAAATGCAGATGATGATTCATTATAGTCTTGTTTGTATTTGCAAAGGATTGGAAACAATCTAAATGCCACAGGAAGAGAATTACTCAAATGCATTGCATTTTATCCATACAAAGGAATGCTATAAAATCTTGAAGAAAGGGATTGAAAATTTCTGTATGTGCTGATCTGGATGGGTTTCCAAAGTAAAGTGTAGACAACAAAAAATGTGTAAAATGAAGGTATAAAAATAAATATATTCACGTCTTTGCTCAAATGTGCATAAAATATATCTGGAAGGAAACAAAAAATTCATAATACTGTTTCTCATAATGAGTATCTGAGGCACAGAAGTTGGAGAATATCTCACTGTTTACTCTTTTGAATTTTCAGAATTATGGATCTTACTTGTAAAAATTAAAATGAAAGAAAAGGGGGCTGGAGCGGTGGCTCAGCGGTTATGGCACTTGCCTCACATATGCAAGGACACAGGTTCAAACCCCAGCACCACGTATGCAACAAAGTGTCAGAGCAGCAAAAGTCACATGAAAAGCTAAATAAAATTCATTTTCTCTCTCTCTTTCTCTTTCTCTCTCTCAGTGTTGTCTCTCAAAAAAATAAATAAATAAAACAAAAGCAAGGAATTAGAACCCAGAAACTATCAACATTAAGAGCTTCATATCTGGGGTACAGTAATGTACCATAGATCCCCTTCATTAGGACCAAGGTTTGCTGACCATCATCTAATTCATTATTCTATTCCCTTTGCTTTCTTCCTTTTTCCTGTCCCTCCTGGAAGATGGTTGATGATTCTGGTATGTGTGATTATTAATATGTGCACTTTTATATACATGTGTATTTGTGGTCTCTGGGAAGAATAGACCCGAGAAGAGAGGGAGGAACCAGTGTACTGTGAGAAGAACGTGGAGTGGAATGGAGCGGAGTGGAATGGAATGGAATGGAATGGAACGGAATTGAATGGAATGGAATGGAATGGAATAATACAGTCAGGCTGGTGATCTCAGGTCTCAGGCAACAATAGCAGATAATAAGAAATATTTTTTTAAAAGAAAGAAAATCATGACTCAATTTCAAATATAAAATGATATCAAATATCAAAGATTCCACTTCATTAATTATCAAGGGAACCGGTATGATGTTATAACTGGTTCAGAGGGGAGAGCAGACACACACATAGGCCATCAGGAGAGCTGAAAGGAATTTCAGTAAACTGGCCTTTTGGGGAACAGGGAAGGCTTACATTTGCATCTCCCCTGACTCTGACAAAAACTCTGCATTGCTATCAGTTTTCTACAACTTATAGAGTTGTAAAAGTAGCTCAGTTAAGGACAATGAAAGGCGCAGACCTATAAAATTTGATGACCCAGAAAGGGTTCCTTAAACAATGCCTTATTATTCCCTGGAAAATATATTCAAAAATCTTTTCCTTTTTTAAGGTTTTCACAATTTTGCCTTTTAGAAGTTCTGTTACTGTAGATTATAGAAGATGGTGAAATCTAGGCATTAGGTTTTCATACTTGGTTTGGGAGGTGATGGGCAGCTATGGCAGATTCTTGAGCCTGAAAAACCAAAGGTCAAAGGTGAAAGTGCAGGAGGGCGGCACATTTACCAACAGCAATCCAGGTGAGGACTGAGGTTTGTCAGGGGACATGGGGTGCAGTGATCAGTTCCAGAAGTGGTAGCATAGGGACACAGAATCACACAGGATTGGGGTCAGATATCCTGTCTTTGAATCCCAGCCTGCAGCTTACCACCCCTACAACATTGGCCAGCCCTGGGCCAGTTTGCAGTCTGTGGCTGAGGGATATTAACTGCCTCAGAGGACTTTGCATTAAATGGCACCTAACTTAAACTTAGCCCTTTGCCTGGGGCTAATGGGATAAATGTTAGTTTCCCACCCTCCAACTGGAACACTTGTGAGACACTAATTACTGTATATGCCCTTGGGCGAGTCACTTCACCTCTCTGAACTTTGGTTTCTTTATCTGTTCAAAGGCAGAAACTGATATCTCCTTCTCAAAGTGGCTGAAGAGCTGAAAGGTACTGGTTCCAGTGAATCCTACATGAGGTTCCCTCTGGGGACCTTGTGGAAGTGGTGGCCTCTAAATCAGATGTTGACCGGTTTCCTAAGATTTCATTTATTTGCATCACAGACTTGGGATCATTTGTTGTGGTCTTCTTGGTCATGGTATAGCACTGAGCTTTAAAGCATGTCAGGATGAGGGGGCATGCATTGTGGTCAGAATAAATGAGGGACAGCATGAGATTATTTCAGACTTTTTGGGAGCTGGGTTATCATGGAACATATGTTATTCATATGAACATGCAAAATATATTCTTTAAAACTCTGTTATTAGATCGCAATTTTTTTTTTGCTATAGCCCTAATTGCAAATATTTTGACCTACTGCTTCTACCTAAACAATAAAATATCCTAGGAATTCTTTTGATTTTGGCACCTAAATTACAACTCTCATATTTTCTCTCTCCCTTGGAAACAATACCAAAGAAATGAGTTATCAGATCATTGGAAAATGAAGGTCATTTTACTTGTAGTTCATGGAAATGTATCCCCCCGCCTGCCCCGTGTGAGTGTGTGTGACGCAGAGATTCCGTGAACTGCCTGACTGGGTGTGCCAAAGCTACAGGGCTTGCATGAGAATTTCCGGGTGAAGCCAGCAAAGCTGTGGCTCCCCCGTCTTGGTTTGACTTGGAGGGTCAGGCTCTACCCTTCACGTCACTCCAGCTGCTGTAGCAGTAACAAGGATGACAAAACACTGGGTTATGGTGGTCTGGTGATTGTCAGGATCCTTAGGTTGATGACTTCTCTATTAAGTTGATGACTGATCAGGCCTGACCCCAGAGCAGGAGCCTCAACCCCAGGGCGCTCCTTCTGCCTGCTTAGGACTCCTGTTCTGTCGTCTTGTTAGCATGGTTGACTGGTTGTCCCTTTCTGTTACAAAGCCTCTTTCCATCCTTTTCAGGTCCCCTGAAATCCCTCTTGTTTCATGTATTTGTCCTTTTTTCCAAGGAAAGCCCTAAACAGCACCATCTACAGATACTTTATAGAAATACTGGGGAGGAGGTGAGGAACAGGGAAGAGATTTTATAAAATGAAAGGAGTTGTGTTCTGTTGTCTTGAGTCCTTTGGAGCCCTTGGAATCCTCAGAAGAGTCCTGGTTGGAATGGAGATAAAGTTTATAAGTATAATCAACAAACAAAGCAAGAAACTCTTGGAAAATAATTATAGGCCCCCCCTTCTCCTCCCTGTCATCACCCCACCAAAAGTAGTTTAGAAGGGAGTGTTTCACTGCCCTTGATTGTCAACTCAGGTAGTCCCATGACTTTTCTCTTCCTTCCAAGTAATAAAACTCCTAGGACCACTGAAACTTGCCAACAGCCTCAATTCAGTTATGGAAAGTGTCTTGCCCAAGTTGACAGTGCATGGCTATAAACCCAGCGACTCAGAGGCTGCAACAGGAGGATTCAAGCTCCATGCTCGCCTGGTAGCTTAATGAGAACTTATTTCAAAGTAAAAATAATTAAAAAAAAAAAAGGACTGGGGATGTACCTCAGTGGCAAAGTGCCTCTGGGTTCAGTCCTCAGTACTGGGGGAGCGGTGGCCGAGTGATAGGCCTGTGTAACAATCAAAACTTTTGACTCCTATAAACTTAAATCTGCTCCCTCTCCAAGCTAGAACCTGCTCCCAGTGAAGCAAGGATGGATTCCTTTTTGTTCTCCTTTCATGGAGCCTCCCTCAATTTGGTGACCAGGGTAACAGTGTCACCCAAGGGGATTCAAGGGGGTCCCAGAGAAGGTACCTTAACATACATGATAGAAAAGAATTTAAACATGTGGCACATATTGAGACAGATTTACTAAGAAAGCAAGCCAGCCTGGCACAGTGGTGCATGCCTATAATCCCAGCGACTCAGGAGGCTAAGGCAGGAGGATCACAAGTTCAAAGCCAGCCTCTGCAACGTAGCGAGGCCCTAAGCAACTTAGAAAGACCTTGTCTCAAAGTAAAAAATACAAAAGGACTGGGGATGTGGCTCAGTGGTTAAGCACCCCTGGGTTGGGGTCTTGGGCTCTTCTTTAAAAGGAAGCTTAGTGAAGAGTGGGCTACGAGGGCATGTGGGTTTGGCATCAGCCTGTTCATGGGTTATGGTGGTCTGGTGATTGTCAGGATCATTAGGTTTATGACTTCTCTATTATCTGATGGATAGATAACATTGGGAAAATACCTATATCATAGGTCTCATATTTCCCTTTGCTCAATCTATTTCAAAAAAATACATGAATTGGTGGGCTAATTAACATTGCACAGGGAAATTTTCCTAAGTGGATGAATTTCCAGAACTTCAAGTTTCCTGGAAATTTGGGAGTGCCAGGCCTGGAAAGGAAGGCTGGGTCTGGGAGGAAAGGTACCAGGAACTTGAGCACAGGCTTCCTCCCTTTTCATTTCCTTTGTCTCCTTTCTACCCCCACCCTCCCGGTTTCTTCTCTCCTACTGTCATGAGCAAGTTATTCCACTAACATAGACCAAACACGTTGTCTTTCCACAATGTCAGAATTTATTGAATACTAGTAAATTCACAGGGTACACTGCTGTCAGCAGTGGCAATTCCCCAGATCCTTGCACCTCACCTCATAGTCATGTCAGGCAATCACAGTTTCTTTCTTTCTTTTTTTAAAGAGAGGGAGGGAGGGCTGGAGCGGTGGCTCAGTGGTTACAGCGCTTGCCTTGCATGCACGAGTACGCAGGTTTGAATCCCAGCACCACATAACAACCAAGCGTCAGAGCAACAAGAGACACGTGAAAAACAAAATAAAAATGATTTTCTCTCTTTATCTCTCTCTCACTGTCCTTCTCTCTCTTTAAAAAAAAGAAAGAAAGAAAAGAAAGAAGCAATTTTATTTTATTTTTCCATCTGGCCTTTTTTTCTCCAACACTTAGTTGTGTATGTGGGTATTGGGGTTTGAACCCAGGTCCTTGTGCATGCCAGGCAAGCACTCCAACTGCTGAGCCACCACTCCAGCCCATAGTTCCTTTTATTTAAATCCGAACTACTAATATCTGTATCATTCAAGTCATGCATCACATTTTACAATTTTATATACATATATGTCTGTATTACAGAAAGGCTAAGAACGGATTAAGATGGCGACAGGGCCCTGGGATGCTAAAGGAAATGCACAGGAGCAGAAAAGAATGCAAAGAGAAGACCGTGAACCAGCTCAGGAAGCAGAGCTGTCAAAGCACATGAGCTTCTTCTAGGCCGGGGTCCAGGCTACTGGCAGTGTCAGTGTCAGCTTGAGTGGGCCATGCGTGGTTGTCAGTGAAAGCTCAGGACAGAGGTTTGCTGCTGGGGTGATTTTCCTGGGAAGGGCTCATGGCCAGGAGATGGGGTCAGTGTACTGCTGTGTCCATCCTTGGGGGTCTCCTCCCTTTACGGGCCTCAGGTTGAGGGGGTTGCTTTACGCGGTGGCCTAGGGTATTTCAATGGCTCATAGGTCTGCTTTTTCTGATAAGAGTTTGATATGCCCACTCATCCATGTGCTCCTGATTAATTCAGGAAGTTCATGGGTGGTCATTTTCATTAGCACACGTAATTATCAGTTTGTGCTTTATGGCTGTGCTAGGCAGATGGTGGTTTATTTGTACAGACAAGGTCATAGAGTCATTCTACCTCAGCACTTAGGCTCAAAACGGAGTAACTCATGGCAAAACACTGCTTTGCAGAATGGAGTAACTCAGGTTTTGGCTCTGTCAAAAAAACTACAGTTCTACACATCATGGGGTAACTCACAGCAGGGCACAGCTGTCCTCCACACCTACCTCAGCAGAAAGGCCCTCACTTGCTGGGCACTGTTGTAAGGGGCCTTCTCTGGATGGGCGGAGTTGACTCCTGCTCTCATGGGCTGTTCTTGGTTCTTCAGAGGCCTTGAATGGGACCCATGTGCTACGTTTCTTCTGGCTTTCCATCACTTCCTCTCCTGTTTAGTCCTTTCACTCCCATAGAATCTTCTTAGATGTGTTTGTAAACAGTATCAAGACTGACACTCTCCCCAGCATGTTTTCTACCTGATCCACAAGAAACACTTGCCAATCATTAGCCCTGACCACATCCAGGAAAAAGCACCCAATAGGCATTTCTCCTCTGCTCATACCATCAGAGCTTCTAATATTTTAGATTTTCCAGGAGAATCTAAAAATTCCTGGCAGGAATTAGACTCAGTTCTCTATGTCCCAATAATTGAAAGCAGGCCAAGCCAAGCCCGCCAATGGCTTCACTAAAGTCCTTTCTCTTACCTTGAGGGAGAAGGACCTATCCCTGACAAGAGGAAATGCCAGCCCAGCTCTTTCCAAAGAAATACTCTTTCAAGCTGTATTATCTCAAAACTCAAAATGAATAAGGAATTCAAGCTCATGTCACCAGATGCCTATAATCCCAGCATCTTGGGAAGCTAAAGAAGGAGGATTGCAAGTTTAAGGTCAGCCTCAGCAACTTAGTGAGATCCTGTCTCAAAATAAAAATTAAAAAGGACAGGAGATATAGCTCCCCTGGGTTCAGTCCCTAGTACCAGAAAAGGAACAAACAAAATACCCAATAGGAGCTTCCACTATTTCAATGTCTAAACTGAAAATGAAACAAGAACAGCCCCATTTTTAGCATCTATTTGCATAAGCTTGGCCTTTGTGCTAGCCCAGCACTCTCTGCCTGGCCCTCTTTCTTATTCTCTCCTTTCATCCTTGTAGCAATGTCCTTTTAGGGAGAAGAAAACAAGAGATTAAAAGACTGATCCAAGAGTATTCAGATAGTGTTAGGGTTCAGAACAATTCATCTAAGTAGTTCATAACTTCAGTCTTCGTTGCTCCTTTAATCAAAGTGTTATTTTAGAAAAATGTAACTTGCAAATAGGTGGGTTAAAAGCAATTCTTTTATTACTAATTTCTAGTGTTTTGTTTGTGTTCTTTTTGCTTTCTTTTGGTCAGAACTAAATCCCTGAGTGAGCTCTGAGGAGTTGTGGCCTGATGCACTGGCAGCTTTGGTCACTGTTTGATGGATACTTGCAAAGACTGTGTTTGTTTTCAGGAATAGTTCTGGGGCTTTCTCTTAACTCAGACTTTCATGGTTCCTAGTTCAGGGAAACCCAGTGGCCAAACAGACCTTTTGGAGGTGATTATGAAAGAACAGCAAATGATCACAGAGACACACTGGCGCATTGAATCCCGGCCACTTGTTTATGACTGTGTTCCCAGTCAATCAGGAAGTCCTTTCTAGACCCCCTAAGATCTGGTGGTGAGCTTTTCCTTCTGCTTCTAAAACAGCCTGGGTCAGTGCATCAGGACT
>PVKS010010942.1:6680-58435 GCA_004027875.1 Aplodontia rufa
AAGATGTAATGCTTTACAATTTAATACTATTTTTAGAGTTATAACGGGAAGGGGAAGGGAGGGATAAGGGAGGGTAATTGGGGGGGGCACTCCTGGGGACAGTTGCAATGTCCAGAATATATACACATCTTATACACATTTTATATTGTTTTGTTAAAATCTTGTAAGGTTGCTCAAAAATAAAAAAATTTTAAAAAAAATATGTATGTGGCTGAGCTTGTAGGAAGTGGTAGAGCACTTGCCTAGCATGGTGCAAGGCCCTGGGTTTGATCCCCAGCACTGCAATAAAACAATAAATAAATTAAGATAAAACATCTGAGAATAAAATAATATTTTGAACATGTATGCATATGTGTGTGTTCTGGGGAGAGCAGACAGAGGGATGCTACAAAAGTTTGGAGAATCCATGACGAAATTCAGAAGCACATAAATAAAATTTCTGGGTTTTCCCAATCCCAGCATTCCTTATCCTCTGTGCCCTTTGAAGTTTTAATTGATGAGAAAACACCTCTATAAACCATGTCTGCGGTTACCTTGGTCAGTTTCATTTCAAGCACATGGCTGCTGTGGATCCGACTGTCGAAATGAGCTACTTCCTTGGAAGAAGACTTAACCTTGGCGATGATCTTCACGTAGGAGAACACTATCACAGCCGTGGGGAGCAACAGGCAGAAGAAGAGGATGTTCAGGATGAAAACCTGACCCCCAACCGAGGCCTGGGCCAGCCACCAGTCCAGGGTGCAGGAGGTTCCGAAGGGCTCAGGTGCGTAGTCCCCCAGGCCCACCAAGGGCATGGTGGTCCAGAAGGAGGCATAGGCCCAGATGACTGCCAGGCAGATGTAGGCGTGCTTTCTCTTCAGCCAAACCCCTGGAGGCGGAAGAAGAGCATTACCCTGATGGAATCTGCCCTGCACCCAGATACCTCCCCTCGAAATGTCAAATTCCACCTCCAAAGCTTTATTCCATTGAATTCTGGGAGACGTGGGCAGATAACTGAAGCCTGAGGGAGAGTGGAGTGAAGCGGGAAAGTTCCAGAGCGTGGGCCTTTTCTCCAGGAGAATGACACTTTGAAGAGATTTCACAGGGAAGGTTCTCTGGGCACCTGGGAACTTTGGGAGGGAGAAGTGACAGAGGCTTGGGAAAGGGGAGAGCAAAAAGATCGGAGGAAGCTGACAACAGTGGAGGACCTTGGGAAAACGTTCTCAAAGCATGTGTTAGCGGGTCATTCAAGGGTGCAAGGGAGAATCCTTCGGGGGAAGTGTGAATTCACAAAGCATCGTTTGTGTCTTTAAAATGTCTTTCTTCTTGAAAGCTTTTGTGTCTCTGATCGCTTTTATCTTCCTAAGAATTCCTTGAGTGGGTGTTGCTGCATCATGATCACCACACTATGATGTGAGGCTGAAGTGGGTGACTCTGCATGGCGATTTGTGGAACAGATTTGTGCACCCTGCACTGAATCTTCAAACTATTCACATAATCAATCTCATGCTCACACAGTCGTGATCAGAGTGGCAGAGAATCTAAGAGGGTTGCAACATGTTCTGCAAAAGTAATTCTGTGAAAATATTTTCAGGAGGCCAAAACATATATATATAAAACCTGTTTTTCAGTGCTAGCTTCTTAACTAAAAGAAAATGATGAGAGGAAGAAATAATATGTTCATCTAAAAAAGGCTGTAAAGCACTAGCAATAATTTTCCAAAGTTCAACACGACCAGCAAAGACAAGCCAGGCTGACCTCGTGCTGCAGCCGCCACGGGAAACGACCTCCACCCCATTCATCAACTCGAATGAGGAGGCCCAGGGAAGTGGCTCCTTACTGCCTTGGTTTTGTAGTAGTGGAGAAGAACTATCAAAGTGTATTCAATAAAAGCTAAATGATTTCTTCAATATGGACTCAGGATCTGCCTCTGTTTAGGGCAGCGTGAGATTTACAAGGTCAGAAGGCCCTAATTCTTCTGCTTTTAGTGTTTGACTTGCTCATGTAATCTTTCCAGATATCCATGTTCCTAACAGTGAAATGAGGAAATAAGAATACATCATTTACATGTTTCAATAAAGGCTGAATAAAACGATAGAAGGGGCCTGCTTTGTGAACTATGAAGCACTACTATCAGCGTGAACTTTTCCTCCTCTGTAAATGTGTCTCATTTAGAAAAGGCTGTTTCTATACTGTTTTCTCCATTTTTTTTCAAATGCATGACATTCTTGTATCATGAAGCGCAAATTTCTCAAGCCCAACCAGAAAAGGGTAGCAATCACGTAGCCACAAAATATGTCAGCGCTTGATTATTTATTATAACAGATAAAACACTGGCAGGGATCACCACATATATTCATGGGAATGTGCAGAGGCATACGGATAAGCACTTACGATGAGGGTTACTTAGTGAGGTGTTTTCATACTTACATTCGAGTATGGTGAAAGGCTGTCAAGTACAGGAGGGAGTAGATTAGTAGATTGGTTCTGTGTTGCTCCAGAAGTCAGAACTAGGACCAATGGGTGGAGGTTACTGGGAGGCAGTTTTGTCTCAATATAAGGAATAACATTGTAACAATGAGAGCAGACCAATCAGAGAATGGGCTGCCTTGTGCAGTAGTAAGCTCCCCGTCACTGGTCACTGGAATTATTCAAGAAGAGGCCAAGTGGTCATCTCTCAGGGATGCCTTAAAGCAGTCTACCACATTTCATGAGAGAAAGGCCTATATGTCCCCAAGCGACCTTCTAATTCCAACATTCTAGGATATTGAGTGGAGGGTTCAATAGTGCATTAGATTAAATGAAGAAACAATAGATTGAGGTTCAACCTTAAGGAAGCTGGAAAATAGACACAGTTCCCAAACTGCCGTGATCCTGGTGGTGGGCGGCATCATCCCCTTAGTTGACACAAAGCTTAAACTCAAGACAATGCTTAAAAACAGAGACATCAACGTTTAGCATTCCTCAAGTATCCCAGGAAGTTCACGTTTCTTCTTGTCTATAAAGTTTACAGTTAAATTTAAAATCCTTTTGGAGCAATCCAAACTAAGCTTATGGAAAGAATTCAACTCTGATGTCATCCAGAAGACGTATAATGGTATTTTTATCTTACTGGAAATTTTGATGTGAGCTACTTCTGTTGAAAGTTGTATATGTTTAGAAAAGGAGATGCAATTTAAAAAAAAGAAAGAAAGAAGTACTGAATCATAAAGATGGTAGTTCACATCCTCCCCGCATGCACGGTCTCCTTGGAGTCTGGGGACTATAAACTTTTAAATATGAAGGGAAATTCCACCCTATTCAGAGTGCAAGGTCCACTTGATCTTCCCCACCTCAGTCTCCTGGACATACTCTGTCCCCATGGTCACAACCACTCTAACTAACAGACTGACATTCAAAACACTTGCCTACAGAAAGCATCAGAATTACTCTTTGGTTGAGACTGGTTCTTAATATTAAACATAAATGCCCAAAAGCTTCTTTTTCAGGTTCAATAAATTCCCAAACCCCAAGAAGCAAAAGCATAAAAGTTATTTTTAATCAGCAAATGGTCTAATCTTTAGAAAAAAATGAAACAAAACCCTAAGGCTCTGAAAACTTGTTCATCACTAGTTCACCACTCACTAATTCTCTTAAGCAGTCATTTTTCTGCCTACCAACACCAAAAACAAAACAGCAACCACAAAAATCTGTTAAGTGACATTTCTGTGTGTGTGTCCTGTCATACAGAACGGCTCGAGTCTTTCTGACCCTGGAGGCGCACACATTTTGGAATTCCTCATTTCTGAAATCCCAGCGAGACAGACCTAAAGCAAAGTCAGGAAGAATTTTTCTTTCCACTACAGTTCCTACGTAGGGAATCAGCTAAACCTTGCAGACCTAAGGCATTTTTGTTTGTTTATTTGTATGACAAAATATGGTAGAAGCTTACATACATTATATAAGAAAATGATAATTTTTAAAAGCATTGCAGCCAAACACCAGACATTATTATAAAAGTAGTATCAAAAGAAACCTACATTGACACAGGTCAAATCTTTAAAAATATGTTAGGAGGAGATAGGCTATAAATAGAAATACTCTTGGTCTCTGAGGTTATTAGTAATCTTTATTTATCAACTGTGTAAAAGATGTACAACTCTGACACTCAGTCCATCTAACTTTGACTGTCAGGGAAGTGGAAACCTTCCAGCTTACCATAAGATAAGTAGCAGATTTTCAGGTAGCGATCCAGGCTAACAGCTGTCATGGTGATGAGGCTTCCACAGCCAAAGAAAAATCCAGCCCATCCATACCAGCGGCAGCCAATCCAGCCGAACACCCAGCGGTGGCAGAAGCAGGAGATGATGGTGAATGGCTTGCCTACAACTGAAGCACCAAACAGGCTGTGAGGGAAGTTCCCTGCAGTTACGATTTCCCCCTCTCCTCCACTCACCTGGCCCTGCTCCACTGAATCAACGGCCACTTGGAAAACACACACATACTTCATTTCACAGAACTTCTAGGTCAATAAAATGCTGGCAGTTGTGTTTTTAAATAAACTGAATTTGAATCTGCCTAGAGAGGTTTTCCAACATCTCAATAGCCAAAGATAGGGGGCGAAAAAAGGAAGAAAGAAAAAGAGAGCAGAATTTTTTTAAAAGTAATTATGGCTATAAAGAACTGTCTCAAAGACACCCAGCTTCAGGAAGTAGAGGAGATGATTTCAACGGGCAGTGTCAGCCATCTGGTCATTTTTAATGTTTTGTTAAAATAGTTCATTTGAAAGCTAAGAGGAAAGGGTAATAGATCCACAGTGAAATATCTGAGAGAGAATTTTTTTCTTCAAGCACAAATTTGCTACACTGATTTCTCCCTATAGTACCCAAGCCTCCATTACTTTTCTTCCCTCCAAAGTTAGATAACTAAGCTAGAGTGAGTAAGGAGCAAGTTTTGTACAATGCACTTCAATAATCATTCAGCCACAGCAAACTCTCTAGAGATGGAGCTTCTGCAAAGCAAGGATCCCCTGAGGCAGCCCCAAACAAACAAATAACAAACATACTTACATAATCAAATAACACAGGGCAAGGTTACCTTTTAAACATACTTCTTGGCAGTCAAAATTCAAGGCACATTCGATTTCTAAAACTTAAGGCTTCTGAAAATTTTTAAATTTCCAGAAATAAGAAAAGTAACTAATATTGTGTGCCACAGTGTTTCCAAATGTATTCACTACAGAACCCTACTTACTTTATATTAATTATTCCTTAAAAAATGCTACTCTGTAGATTACAAAGTGTGGTCTCGTTTGACTAGGAAGACTTCCTTAAAATAGTCCATCAGCTTTGGACTAATGAATAATTTAATGCAAGGAATTTTTAACTTATGTGCATGGCACACATACATCCAATCAAATTAGTTGCTTGAGTCTGATAATTCAAGAGCTGATAATAGGATACTATGTAGACTCGTGATTTGCTAATAATGATCTCTTTTTTTTCTAAAGAGAGAAGGACAGTGAGAGAGACAGACAGAGAATCAATTTTTATTGAGTTTTTCACATGACTTTTGTTGCTCTGACACTTAGTTGTGTATGAGGGTGCTGGGGTTTGAACCTGCGTACTTGCGCATGCCAGGCAAGTGCCGTAACTGCTGAGCCACCACTCCAGCCCCAATAATGATCATTTTTAACTCAATTTATATTTCTTATTTTATTTCAATGTCAAGGATTTCTGGTACAATATTGAATAGATGTAATAATCCACATATTGTGATGAATTTTGAAAGAAACCACCCTTAATGTTTAATCATTCAGTGACTTTCGTTCTCACTGAATCTGTCAATGCAGGGTGTTAATAGATGTATAATGTTGACACATACATTCATGGGACAAGTGCCATGCTTTATTTAAATAAAAGACTTGTACAAAGTTGTCTGCCAATTGAAGAAAAAAGAGATGGAGGAAGGGAGGATGAAGAAAACGAGAAGGAAAAAAGAGAAATGGTGATTTTCATCCACCTCATCCTCTTCCACCTGGACAGCATCGTGGAAAATGGATGTGTTGGCTTGGAATTCCTATAGGGATAAAGGGAACTTGGTTCCTAAAACCCAGAGGTAATAAACTCCATAAGGGGATTGGGAAGGGAAACAGAGGTTATCTACTAAACAAAACCCTATTTAGAGAAAAGATGGGCACCGACTGCAGGCTGTGGCTTCAGAAGGGGCTACTGAATGAACTCTGGAGAATGAAGTGCACCAGAGGCAGAGAGTGTGAGTTCCACACATAGAAAATCGCATGACAAGCTTTCTAGGGAATTTGAGCTTGCCAATTTATTATTTTACTTTTGCTTCTACTATTTCCTGTGGTAAAATGAATTAAAAGTACTTAAGAAACCCTAAAAAGTATTATTCATAGGGAAGCAACAGGATGAGGATAAGTAAAAAAAAAAATGGGACACTAGGGTGGGAAAAGATTTTGATCACACAGTCCAGCAATTTTCAAATGCTAATGCCTAGAGCCCTGAGCATCCATGCACATCCATGCAGCAACTCTGAGAACATGTGTGTGTGCGCACATATGCATACATGTGTGCCTATCTGTGCCTGTGTGTGTACACGTGTGTGTGCATGTGTACCTGTGTGTGGGGGTTGTTGTGTGTATGTTGGAGGGGTCAGCATGACAAATAGAGATTAAGCCAATTAGGTCTTAATCTTTTCCTCCTTTCAACCACAAGAAATCTTTTTCTAAATCTGTTTAATTTATGCAAGTTTGAAATTATATTCTTTTACAAAATAATTCACTTTAAAAAAAATCACAAAATCATTTATTGAATTCCTTAATTTTAAGATTAAGATCAAATTTCCGTGTTTTCTATTTTCATTTTTTGTTTCACTTTTTCCTTTTTCTTTTTCTTTCTTTTTTTTTTTGCTTATTCTGTTAAGTTCTATTTTATTAAGTTCTATTTTATTGAAACTACAAGATAGTTGTTTTAGTACATGTAAGGTTCAGTCTGTTTATAACCAGGCCTAGATCTGTGAGATTTAAATTACTAATTCCTGGGGCCTCTATTAGGCCTTTTGTTTTTGTCTTACTTTCTAGAAAACATTTTTATGCTTTAAATTCAGAAGCCCTCCCTATTCAGTCATTTTATTTAATCTTTAGTCTCCCTTGAAAGACTGGCTGAGAAAGTTCTTCAAAGTCTGTATTTGATCTACATATGATGAGAAAACTGAGTGACATTCACAGACAGCAGGAGCTCTTCCCTGCCCCCAGGTGCGGACGACCCCCTGCCTTGATATAGAAAGGTATGCTGGAGTTCCTGTTAGTTCAGTCAATTGGCATGTACCTACTCTGTGCCTTCTGTAAGGTAGACAGTCTTCCCCAGGTGTCTAGAGAGTGCCGCCATCCAACTTACTAGACTGGGCACCCTAATTCTATTTGGTCTAATCCCAGGGTCAGTATGGAATTGAAGTGTAAAAGAATTAGTTTTTATTCAACAAATAATTATATAGCACCTACTGTGTAAGAAGCACAAAGCAAGGTACTGGAGGACCAAGTGGAGATCAAGATTAGCAAATTGATTTTCTAATTGAGTGAGCAAACAGAAATTAAATATGTTCTGTGTGATGTGATGTGGCAGAATGATAGGTTGTGATTACTGGTGTGAAGAAAAGTAGAATACAGAGGGAAATATAAATTGTTGTTTTACATAAGAGGGAGCCATTTAAGGAGATGCCCAAATCAATGGGATAGAAGTTGAGCAAATATGTGGAGGGAGAAGATTCCAGGCACAAGAGGCAACAGACTGAAAGGCTTAGGGGGGTGCCAAAGGCAGCAAAAGACAAGTGAAGGGGTCCTAATGGAGTGGCATTAGTGTCCTTTGTACCTGAGCTTCCCATTAGCCAAAGCTATTTCAAGCTGCCTTCAGGAGTGGAATTTTTGATGAGCTTCAGGTTCCTTATCTAGAATGTCAGTCTCTTCCCCACCTGCTAGCACTTCTGAACCTGACTTATGTTAGCAGCATTGGAAGGGGTGTTTTTATTTTGCTTTGCTTCAAATGCCAGTTTCCTAGATATTCTGATTTTATCTGGGGTGATCCCAGGCATCACCATCCTTTTAACTCCACAGTGTATTCTAATATCTATTTGCAACTGAGAGATACTGGTACTTAGAAAACACGTTACTTGTGTAGATGCACTACATCTGGTCTCTAGGATATGCTTCTTCAAGGTGCTTGTAATGGATATAGTGGAAAAAGAAAACAGACAAAAGGATTTAAGATTTATTGGAAGAGAAAACATATTACAGATATTCAGAATGATCTAGGTTAATCAGGGAAAGCTGTCACATGGAAGAAAGTGTTTTCTGATGAATTACTCTAAAGACATGCAGAGTAATGAGGTGGACTGCAATTTTAGAGCAGTCTTGGTTGGCTGGAAGTATTTTCAGTGCATCAGACCAATTAAGAACATTTTTATTCAAACCTAGTCTAATTCAGCCTTAAGCATAAGTCTGATTTTATTCACTGGTGAAGGATGTAGCTGAAATGACAGATTTCATTCAGGCATTTTACATTTGGTACCAAGGGAGAGAAACTTCCAAGGCTAGCTGGATGAGCTTGACTGGGAAGCTACCATTCCTGTTGTGGCACCGCCATCGTGTGGCAATTGCCAAAATGGCAGCCAGGCACAGGCTGGAAAATTCCCTATTTGCACAGAAAGAGGTCTGACGCATCATGGACCTCTTAATGTACATATGCATTTACTATGAGACTTCATAGTATTTAATGCTATCCTTACAATGCAAGCCCTTCACAAATAACCAAGACCAAACAAACTCAATCAGGTACAGGCTTCTATTACTGTGTGATAGTGTAACAGCAAAAGGTTTATTATTGAATCTTGTTTTTGGAAACTGGTAGCAGCAGAAAAAAAAAACTCACTTATGAAGAGAGAAGCAGTATCATAAAACATTTTACAAGGGAGATTGCTGATTTAAAAAAGAAGTTGCTGAAAGGTTTCTAGAGATAAGAGGGAGTTGATATATCCTGAAACACTATCTCCCCAACTCCAACAAGCTAAGACCACAAAACTAAGTAGCAGATGCTGGATTTCAAAGAAATATTAGAATGCAAATAGGCAACCTAAAATTTTATGGAAGTAAGTAGCAAGATGGAGCTTACCCAAAGTCATTCATATTTTTAAAATAAATTACAGTTAAAGACAAATTTTATTCCAACTCATCCTTGCTAAGTTATCAGAATAGCAAAAGAAACAAGAAAGAAACCCATGGTTCTCAATTTTTTCCACACATTAACTTACCTGGAGGTTCTAAGTTTAAACAAACTGGTGCCCAGGTAGCATTATCAATCATTTAAATCAAAATTTCTGATGTGGAATCTACACATGAAATTTTTTTAAGTTCCCCAAGTGATGTTTTTGTACAGCCAATTTTGAGAACCACGGAACCAGAAGCCCCTACACTTGCAATCAGTACCTAAATCAGAATTAAATATGTCATCAGTTGGTTGATCTTCCCTCTTCCTATAATCACCTCTCAAATATCTTTGGCTGTCATTTACCCTTAAGACCCCACTCCCTTAGTGTTTTTCGTTAAGACTTTCTTAAAGGTAGAAAGGTGTAACTGAGCTCCAAACCCTGACTTAAAGTCTGCTCATAAGTTTCTGAATTCTTAATTCTTTTGGCCCACTGCACCTTGAGCTGTGTACTAAGGGCTAGAGCGGTGGCTCAGTGGTTGCAACACTTGCCTGGCATGCGCAAGGAACCTGAGTTAAAACCCTGGCACCATGTACACAACAAAGTGTTGAAGCAACAGAGTCCACATGAAAAACTAAATAAAAATTGTTTCTCCCTCTCAAAAAAAAAAAAATAGTGTACTAAGCCGGGCATGGTGGTGCATGCTTATAATCCCAGCAACTCAGGAGACTGAGGGGGGCGGATCGCAAGTTCAAGGACAGCCTCAGCAATTTAATGAGCCCCTAAGCAACTTAATGATGCCCCACCTAAAAATAAAATATATAAGGGGCTGAGATGTAATTCAATGGAACAGTGGCCCTGGGTTCAATCCCTGGTACAACAAAAATAAAAAAAAAAACTGTGTCCTCAACATTTAAGATGCCTGGCACATAGGAAATAAGAGGTGTTTAATGAAAGATTTTTTTAGCCAGGCCACTGACAACCACAAGTACTATAAACTGGGGGTGGGGACAAGAGTGATCTCTGAGTCAGTGAGTGCTTAGAATGGGGACTAGTTTAAACCCACAAAGAAGGAGTAGCATGATTGTGTTACCTGAAATCCCCAGGTCACAGACTGCTAGGTTGATGGTCATTATTTCAGCAGGTCTCAACTTCTTCTTTCGTCTAGAAGACATATAAAGGACATACCCATTTCCAAATGTGGACAGAATCCCTACAAAGAAAAATAAAAAAATCCCATCGTTAAAACTAGGATTTAGAGTTCACTCAGATTATGAAACACTTCTCAATTTCAAAAAGGGACACCATAGATTTAGAGGGTAATGAGAGGACTCTAAACAAAAATCTAAATTAAGAAGATGAAATAAAAAAAAAGCATGAGTTGTGAGTGAAAGGCAAGGGATGGGTTGCCTCCTACGGGATAGGAGACAGGGATTTTAAGACTGAACTTACCCAGAACAAGGAACCGCTAACTTCCCAGGTAGGGTCAGGAGGGTGGGGAATCCCAATGGTCAGTTCTTGTACCGGCCCCCAGGGTAGAATATATTCCTCAGCCATTTTACAGATTATTGGCTTCATAGAGCTCCTCCCTCTGGTAAGTAGGATCAACCCCTTGGCCTTTGATAAGTTCTAAAGATGAAGTCCACCATTGGAGGTGACTTCAGTGTCACTGAAGGCTCAGGAGGGAGCACCAGCATGCAGGAGAGGCAGGGGCCAGAGAAGGCTGGCATGACCCCTTGCAAGGAAAAGGTCACCTCCTGGATACAGATCCCAGGACTTTGACTCCTGAGGAGACATGGATGCTGGGTGTCTGGCAGACGGACAGCCTTCAGCTGCTCCTGGACTAGGTCTCAAGGGTCAGTGGGTGACAACTGATAACATGGGCACTCCCCTCCCACCAAGGGGAGAGACAGTGACCCTCAACCCACCAAACCTTTCAACAATGGCATAAATGTGTTCCCACTTTTATATCTTTTTATTAATGACTAATTGACTTCGGCATTACAATGAAACCTTTCAAAAGTTCTTACAAACCCAGTTTAAATCCAAAAAGACCCAATCCCTACTGACTTTAGTTAAGAAAAGAATACACCTACTTCCATAGCTTAACATGTAGAGTAGATTTCCTCAGGAATTCTTGCTTCATAGTGTAGCTGTGTATAAATGAGAATCTGGTACAGCTGCCTTTAGTAGTAAGGAATAAGGAGAGTATTAACAGGAGAAACCCAGATTTTTCTATTTTAACTTCTATTTTAATTTCTCCACCACAATTCATTTGGGGACAAGGAAAGAAATGTGTGTCTCTGCTGATGGTATGAAACCACCAGGAACTGACCACTTTGGGCTCTTAGAGAATTCTGACTCTCTGGAGTCAGTGCTATTCGTGGTTTATTGAGACCTCTTCAGCTGTCTTATATCTGAAGAGGAGAAAAACTGAAGAGATGATGGAGTCCTAGAGCAAACCAACTAAAATGATACTCATGTCTCATTAAAGGAAAACATCGAGAGAGGAACACTGGGAAAACAAAGTGTGAAAATAAGGCCTGGGAAATAGGAATACAAAATCTAGCTCTGTTGTATCCACAATGAGATTTGATACAGTAAGTATGTATATGCATTCCATACACAAGGCTCATTGGAACACCCTTTGTTTGTCTATACCTTATTGGAGAATATTTGTTTCCTTTGCTTAAATTTTCTTTACCAACCCTATTTCATAGGGTTTCACCCAGTGCCCAAAGCATGACCAGAGATAGTCTACTGTCTTAGATGCATGTCAATTATTTCCAAAGGCAATCTGATCTGCAGATGAGTGTTAAGAAAAAGCAAATTTATTTTTAATATTGATTAAAGGAAAACAAGTTTATGAAGATAGAAACCATGGAGTGGACATTTTTAAGACTATCAAAATCCTTGATCATTTTATGAATTTTAAAAAATCTCATATAAAGGCAGTTAATAAACTAGGTATTTACATTAAGAAGTGGAGAGTGGAAAATGGGTCTTTAATTTGTTTCTCCTGCATTCCAAACTCAGATTTATGTTTGCTTTCATTGGTTTCCCTAAGGCTCCTAGTATTTAACAAAGATTACTAAGAATGTTGTTCGTTTCGCCCTAGCTCCTAGAAAAGACTCTGGACTTATCCACACAAACCTATCCAGATGGCCCTTGCATCGCCTGAGGACTCTTTTGCACCTGCTTGTCTTCTCCCCTAGCTCCCTGATTGATCTAATGCTCCCTTTAGCTGGGAACACTTTTTGGAACTGATTTTCTAACTCCATCCCAGCTTGCATGCTTGAATATGATAGTGACTTCCCTTCTAACTCCACCCTGGTTGCCTTTCTTTCTGTAGTCCTTCCTGCTAAGAGTGCAATGGATTAATATTCCTCCCTATTTTGTGTTGTCCAGAAAATATGGGTGAAGTTGAAGACATTATTTTTTCATTCATTCCTTGCACTTGATTGAGATAAATTCAATTCAACTTATACTTTGCTTACTTGTCTGCCTTTTCTAATCATTGAAAATGTATGTTTAGTAAAAATGCAATATGGATTTTACTATAAGATAATCTCTGTCCTGGCAGGGTGTTCAGCATTTTATTTCCTACTCTATTTCCACCAACTTAACAGTGGCAAAGCGTGGGTGCTCAATATATTTTTGTGTTTGAGAGGGTGTGGGAGTTCACTTAGAAGAAATAGAATTTAAGTGAGTAAATCACTAACAAATAATAAAAACAAGGACCCAGGGAATCACTTTGCAGTAGAATTTCTGATTCAATCTCAAAGATTCCTTTTGCCTCAAGCACTGACCATAGAGGGATCTTGAGAATTTTCTAATGAGCTTTCTAATTTCAGGAATTAAATGAAATTCTTTGCCAGGAATAAATAGATGTGAAAGGAAAAGAGAGAGGAAAAGAAAGGGAGGGTGAGAGCGAGGGAAGGAAGAAGAGAGGGAGGAAAAGAGAAAGAAACAAAGAAAGTAGAGAGAGGAGAGTCAGCAGGCTTCACCCAACACTGAAGAGATTAAAGGCAGAAAAACCTAAAGACGTAACCCACCTGCACACTGGTCACCCAAATTTAAGATGGCAATTTTAAATTTAATAATAATATTGTGGTCAAATTCTAATTGTCTAGACTAGTGCAGTCCAAAAGAAATATAATGTAAACCAGAAATGTGAACCACGTATGTATTTTAAATTCTTATCTTAGGTACATCAGTTTTAATACTTTAATCTTTAATCTAATCTGTCCAAGATATAGTGGGTTCAACATACATTCAATTTTTCAAGATTATCAATGAGATCTTGTTACATGATTCTTTCCGATACTAAGATTATACTATGTGGTGTGTGTTTACACTGCGGCATGACTCCTCTGGAACTCAACAATTCAATTCATGAGCTCAGGAGCTGTGTATAGCCCCTGCTTCGAGGATGCAGTAGAGAAGCAGATGCACCCCTGTGGGGATTATGCACATAAAGTTTTTGACCTGAGGCTGACTTGCATTTATCTCCAGCACATTTTCTCAGCTCTCATCACAGTCATTTAGCTCTTCTGATGTGATGGGACTTTACATTTAGATGAAGTAAATGCAACAGGTCTATCATCACTATTTCACTGGGCCAGAGTTGCCTCGATTGTGAGAAGAGGAAGTTGAATGAGATGATTTCTAAAGTCCATTCTTAATCTAAAATCTTATGATTATGTCAAAGTATTTAAATAATAGAATATCATCATTATTTTTGGAATTCAGAAGATAACGTATTAGCAGAGAAACCAAAATGAAACGCTGTCTCAAGATAAATAATTTTGCTATAAAAGTTTTTTGGATTATCAGTAGAATATTTATCTCTAATAATGACACTAATAGTCATTTCTGTGAAACATTTATTACATGCCACCCCACCTTCCCACTCTTTACCTCCACTAAAAAATCCATTCAACTATTGGAATCATTTTTGCAAAACTAATATATCTGCCTATGAATTTTCTAAAAGCAGCCTTTGCATAAAAGAATTAAAGATGCTTACCAATTATTGTTAGGTAAAAGCCAGCCACTAAATCCGCTTCCCAGGAAAGTTTGGAAGCAAAGGGATCCTCATCTCGAAGGTAGTGTGGCAGGTGCTCATCCTGGGGCAGGACAGTGTGGTTTAATGCCATGCTGTTCTCAAGCCACCAGGGGTCTGAAAAGCAAATTGGTAGAGATCTCAACAGACCTGAATAAGTCAGCTCGAATCATCTCAGAATTTCGCCTCCTGTTTGAAAATGTAAAGCATGCTCCTAGGATCATTCACGATACTGTACTAAATGACTGGTGAAATGTTTAGCATTTTTCTTCAATGATCTAAATATGTCAGTGCTTGGTTAGCCATTTTGCAGATTATCCAAGCCTTCGCATTCTTCTCAGCTTCCCAATGCTACCTTCAGAGCCATTTCACCCCTCCCTAGGGTCTATATAAAGTTGAAGTCCAAACAACCGCTGTATTGGTTCTTGAATTTTTTTGCAAAGGCCTGAATTAGGAAAAGAGATTGTATGGGCAGGACATGTACTTATTAATTTGTCATAGTGTAGCATTTTTTAATGTTTACTACGTGAAGCTAAGAGCTGGGAGACTGTCCTGAATGGCCTGGAATCTGGGCCCATTTAAAAAAGAATTCAATCTTGGTTGTAACACACAAGTCTCATCCACTGGAAGATTTGGTTCTAGAGTTTCATAACAGAAAGCAATTTAATTATTTCTCACAACCACCACTTTGAATCCAGGATAAAATCTTGAGCAATGAGGAACTCCCAAAACACAGTTCTTTGAATTCCTTTTGAATTTTGATTTATTTTTTAAAAATAGTCTTTGGTGGGAACTCTGCAAAAATAATAATCACATGGTATCCCTCAAAATGAAACCTAGGCTGGTGTGCTATTCCTGAGATAAAACATGCTGCTGATGTCACCACTTCCCTCAAGATGACTGTTTATTTTGAAGGAAGTAAGTACTAAAGTTGATGTTTCACCGCTTTTGATCTTGCTTGTTTATACTGAACCAGTAGATGTCGCTGTTCAGCCCTCTGGGAAGCAATTTGGAGCACATTAGATAGGACCACAAGTGGAACAGAGTTGTGTCTGTTATGGTTGGTAACAGGGTAATCAGCAGATTCCAAAAGATGCAATTCAGACTCTACAGAGAGACAGATTTCAGCTCTTTCCAGCTGCCAATTTACAAATCATACAGGACTTTAAACAGATGACGGCAAATTGACTAAGGCTACTGACTGCTTCCATGCACAGTTTGAGGATAGTCACATGGCTAATGTGCCTTCACACTCCTCCCTGGGAAATATAGAAGTCACTGGCTACCAACCCCACACCATCAGGCCCTACCCCAAGTCCAAGTTTGTCTTTATCTTTCTAGCTTGTTTTCTCTCCTGGTAAATTCTCTCATCACTGATTCACCCATGCCCTCTGGCTGTTCAGTCCCATCCCCTATTTTAGATTCCAAATTATGAGTATCTGAGTCAGCTTTGATACTCGCCCTCTGATCCTGTCCTTCTACAGGAAGTGTGAGTAATGGGTAAGAATGACAGTGCCCATTTTACAGAAGAAGTTGTAAATCAGAGAGTTTAATCTGCATTAGTTTTGCTGCTGTGTGTTCTAGTAGTTCTTTAGATATCAAGATCTGGGAACAACTTCCAGAAACTGTGACATCTAAGAAAGATCATTTCCAAGAGGATCTAAAAGTATTCACAGCTCACCAAATTTTGTAACCATGGAAACTTCCTTTTCTGGCATAATATTTCACAGTAGTAGTGCTTGGAAGGACAGCATACAGTGGGAAATGCTGCTTTGATAAGATTGTGCTAAAGACTAAAGAATTAAAGCAATACATTCATGATTTAGAGTTCTAAAAGTACATTGCATCTAGAGAAACTTTAAATTGAAAGAAGGAAGTTTTGGGTTGCTGTTGAAATACTGCACAACACAGAAAGTCCTTTCTTCAAGATCCAAATAATTTAGGAAATGTGTGAGTGGGTTGAGGGAAAGTATCCTTTCTGAAAAAAAAGAGAATAAAATAAACTACTTCACAATATCCTCTCTGAATTTATGATCCATGCAAAGTTACAAATTAAACCTCTTAGTACACATTGTAAGTGATTATCCAGGTTAGTATTATCCTTTAAGCGATAAAATAAACTCAACTGTTCTCATTCCACTAATCAATAGTCCTTTAACTGTGAATAAGGACTCCTAAAACTGGTCTCATAACAGTTTATTAAAGAAAAGCTGAAAACATTCCCATCTGCCATCATACATGAAATTTTTAAATGAGTTACAAGAATTAATCTTTAAAAAATCTATGATTCCACATTAAAATATTAAAGAATAACCTGAGGCACAACCAGATCCAAACTGAAAGGATTTATACAGTAGCTCTCTAGCAGATACAAGCAAGAGAATGGGCAGGGTCACCTCCAGGGAGGAAATAAACACAAGTTATTATCAAAGAGAGGAGTCTAATTCTTTTCAACTTTATCAAGTCATGGAACTATTTTCAGAAAATATTAAGCAATGAACTTTTCATCTGACCCACTACATTTTCTGATTTAAAGCAAGAAATAATAGAGCTGGAGAGGTGGCTCAGTGGTAGAGCACTTGTCTTGCATGTGTAAGCGACCCAGGTTTGATCCCCAGAACCACATATACTACTATGTGCAGGAAAAGCAAAACCTAGATGAAAAAATAAAAAATTAACTCTCTCTTTAAGGGAAAGAAAAACAGAAAATAGCAAAAAAGCATGGCACCGTGAATAACCACTTGCGCAATATGTCCAAAATTGTCCTGCCCCAAATGGTCTTCCCCACTGGCCTAGAACCAATTTTTGTTTTAGGCATCATCACCACCAATTTTCCTTCTAAAGATGAATTCTCTGAGAATATGAAATGTAAATTAATCGGCACCAGTGAAAACTTTGATGTAAGGAGTTTATGAAAGTTACAACTTGGTACCTCACAGCCAACACGAAAATAGCCATGACACAGGTTACGCCTACCATGACACAGAGGAGGGAGCTGGAAACAGTGTGGTCCACAGGTATCTCTGAAACAATAGGGAAGGTCAGGAGCGAGGGAAAATGTGTCAAATAAAGATGAGCACCACAGTTGAAAGATTCAAGTTTGAGGGATAAAATGTACTTAGAGGTAAGTCTGATGAAGTGCAAACAAGAAAACAGTTCATTGAAAATTGGTGTATATGATGATGAACCCTCCTAATTGTAAGACCATGTCTATCAAATTTAAAAAAAGAAAAAAGAAAAAATAAAGAAAATTGGTATATACACATGCACACACATACACACACATACACACACACATACACATACATACACACACACATACATTCACACACACAATGGAATTCTACTCAGCAATTAGAAAAAATGATATTGTGGCCTCTGAAGGTAAATGGATGGCAAGGGAAGAAATCATGCTGAGCAAAGTTAGCCCAATCCAGAGAGTCGAGGGCTGAATGTTTTCACTCATCTGTGGAGGCTGGAGCTAAACCCAGGCCTGTGTGAAAGTAGGTCAATCTCATGTATTAGACCCAGTAAAGGTGTAGGAACACATAATCTAGGCAACCATAGATGTGTAGTGGGGAAGAGGAAGAGAGAAAAGGGAGGGATCTTGGGAGTAAAGCAACAATATAGCATACTCTTAACCCCCCCCCAGAAAATCCAAATAACACTTATGCAACCATTCAATTCTGGAAAATTCTCAACCTAAGCATTTATATTGCTTGTACAGGCAAAATATAGAAGATTCAAGAGACTGGGGTGTGGGTGATGTGGGGGTAATTCTGGTTTAAGAATATATGCATATCATATTGTTTTTATATGTATTTTATGGTTGTACAATAACTCAGATCCTAAATAAAAATTTTTTTAAAAAATTGGAGGTGGTATGGTTGGTCTATACAAGCCTTGATCTATGGGGCAATTGCCCCTTTTTAAAAATTTTTTTTTCTTTCCTGTTTTTGACAGGGGGCCAATAACTCAGGCATAAACTTCCTTTCACTCCAACCTTATTGAGTCAGCCAGCATGGGTCTGGGTAACATGCTGGAAGGGCCTTATTAAAAACTGAAGCATAGGTTTTTCCCCAGCCCCTCTTATCTATGCCTCCTCTCCCATTCAACTGTTAGCTTTTACTTCCCCATTTGAGTCCCACAGTAGCTCCATGCATTTCCCCTTTCCTTTCTTAAAAAATTGGTCTCTTAAAAACTGTGAACACTTTCAGAGAAATTTTGTTGATAAAATGATGCAGATGTTTATGATACATTTAGTGGGAAGAAAAACTAATTAGCATAGAGTTGTGAAACATTTTAAGTGAAAGAAGAGTATAGAGAAATGAATCTAGAAATACAGGCACTACAGGTTTAAATTGATTCTTATGTACAGTGATAGCGTGGTTCTTATAGACAGTTAGGTTAGAAGGAACTCTTCCTTTACTTTTTATTTGGGGATGAAGGTATTGGATGATAGGCATTTTCCAATTGTTTAGCGACTGCTTGTTACTTTTGCAATATTAATAGATTACATATTTAATAAAAGATTGCTACAGATTAGTTCTACGAGTAAAAATGTTACAGCATCCATTTATTCGTTCATGTAAATACTTACTATAGATTATGTACAGAGATCTACTGAGTCCATGAGTTACTTCCCTTGGGGCTTTGTCATTAACGTGGTGCCTTATAGGAGCTGAAATTGAAGATTTTTCTACAAGGAACCTAAAAACAGCCCTGTACTCTCACCACATAGGTAGTAACAGCAGCAGCTCACATCTGTGCTCCTAATCTCATGTCAGCACTGCTGGGGACATGTGTCAGCCGCAGGTCAAGGCACCAGATGGTACCCTGGGGAACTTGAGGATGTTCTTCCTGGTAATTGTCTCTTCTTGCTCACTGAGCATTCAGTAAACTTAATAAGTTTAAGCCTGCTCTTCGTAATGGTTTTATTTCTGTGTCAGCAGCTACAGGTGTTTAATGCGTATTAAGCTGCAATAATACTGTGCTAATATGTCATAGATCAAATCTGTATTCTAGTGAAAAGCTTTGGATTATTCCAGTATATATAAGGATGTAGTAGATTTCTTTCATACATGAAAACAACCTGAAAGCACCTCAATATCTAAAGTGGCAATCAAGAAACAAAATGAATATTTTGGGGCTCAAATACCCCAATCTAGGTCTCCAGATGGGTAATCTTTATCTATTAGCTAGTGCTAATGAGGTCCTTGCCTTCTCTCCAGGCGAAACAGTCAGCCACAAAGAAATCGAGCAATCAGCTGAGGCTGGCTGTTAAACAGAAATGCACATACATTCTTCTGGTTTTGTTAGCATTATTCAATATGATACAAGAGAAGAAAACAAAAGAGTAATGTAGGGGTTTTTAACCCACTTAAGTAGAAATATGGTAGGAAACATGAAGAAAGGACAGGAGGGAGGGATGGAGAACAAAATGTTTTCCTACATAAACAACCTGACAAACAGCAATCAATATAATTCAGTGTCTTCAAAGCCATGCAAACAGCAGAGCAGACTTGTTTGTTAGGAGTAATAGCCTCTATGTCAATTTATTCCTAAGGCAGCTGGAAGCAAATTTGATGCATCTAAAGTCATTATAGAGAACTGTAAACACCAAAGAGATCTGCTTTTTTATGTTATTAATATTAATTCTTTTAAAGTGTCAATGGTCATGTAACTATTTCAACCGCCTTCTCCTCTGAGATTCTATATAATAAGTTTTAGATTAATTTAAGCCCACATTGTCTTTAACCTAATTCTGCCAAGTCAAAGGGAGAAGGTATAAATTAATGTAACAATTATTATTTTAATTGCAGGCCCTCAATAGTTTTCATTCACAAAACAAGAAGTATTTCCTATTCAAGTACCAGACAACATTGCCCACCCCTGGCATACAGTCCATTCCTGCAGTTCTCTCCCCGAGAACCTTCCATACATCCAAGAGTCTTTCCTGGGGAAGCAATCAAATAACCCAAACCTCTGCTTGTAGCAAAGGCAGCACTTGGCCTTGGACTGGCTCCAAAGCAACTGTAAACCCCAGAGACAAACCTGCAACCTCAGAACTCCCATCAGCATCATCAGAAAACACTGCATCTGCAAAACCCTTCTCAGGTTTGAAGCATCTTTTGACATCACCCTTGCTGTGGACATTTTAATTCCTCCTCACCTCTCAAAGAGTGTACAAAAAAAAGAAAGAAAAGAATAAAATAATAACTTGGGAAAAAGGACCCCAAATCTCCTTATTTCCCCAATTCAAACATTCCAGCTCTGAGTTCACTCATCTTTACAGATCACATCAGCCATGTTTTGTAAGTATAAAGAAATTCTAAATGATAGTAACAATAACAGTCAGCGTGAAATATATATAGGATTGTTATTAATAACGGTCAATGCAACACACAGGCAGAATTTTCAATAATAGAATCTATCTGTTCATTCCTTCTTGTAAATAAATAACCCATACCTTACCAGGTTTTAAAATTAAAGAAAAACTAAGAGGAACAAATAGGTTAAACACATATATTTCCTTTGTCAGATAAACTCATAGTACTTCAGAAAACACTCTGAAATTGTAGTTCTACAGTCACATTATTTTACTGCTGGGTACCTTCCTAATTTTATTTCTGATTCGAAATTATGTTCCTTAGATGTCTGTTTTAGTTGGAAGTTGATAGATGTGGGCCTAAACTCAACAGGGAAAAAAATCCAATTAACTTCCTCAATTACACAGTGGTATGCAAAATTAAGGTTCTGAACAGTTTCTTCTTACAACCACGAAGGAAAAAAAAGGGGTGAATTTTTTTCTCAAGACTGAATTAACCCCCCCAAATTAAATTAAAACCATTGCCCCTTTGCCCCATGAATCCTGCCTAGCTATCCTGGTAATTCCTTTAGGTAACCTTTCAAAGCAAAGTTCTATTTTCCAGACAGCAAGTATTAGAATTTGTTGTCCCTCAGTTGTTTTTATCCCCTTGTTAAGACTTACCGATTTAAGGACCTGCCAAAAAAGAAGTTTCTTTCCTGGGTTTCTGGCTGGGTTTGCTCAGATCTTGCCACGTCTTTTTATTGGTTCTTTCCAAAGCAACACTAGTTACTTTGCACTTCTGCTGATTTTAAATATTATCAAGTGAAAGGTATTCATTTTCTAGACTTTGCTGCTCACTCCACCCCTTTGCTGAAAGGACCAATCATATCTTTGGAAAAAACAATCTCATCTTATTGAATTATGAGGAGAGATGCAATTTTTGGAAGCTTAATTTATCGGTGATTAAAAAGCCGGCAGCAGCTACTTGGCCCTTATATTGATTAGAAACCAGAATAATGCTGTCTGCTGACTGTACTTTAAGACACCATATACTTGCTTTTTCCTCTTCAGATTTAAAAGTCTTGGATTAATCTTATAAACCATCAAGAATTAAATCTGAAAGCCTTTATTCATTATTTGCCTTCCTCGTCTATCTTTTGTATCAAGACATACTTTCTTCAATTATCTAATATAATTGCTTAAGAAAGGCCATTAACACTGAAAAATAAAAGCTTCAGAAGAATTTTTAAAACACAAAGATTAGTGCTGGTTTAGAGTCCTCAGGGCCTGTCAGTCCTCAGGGCTGAGGTTTCTATTCTTTAGCAAGCTTTGACGCCTGCCACTCAAAGTGTACACCCCCAGTAACTGGCATCATTTCAGCGGGACAACAATAGTACTGCGATGTTACAATGTCGGTTGCCGTTCCTGTCTCCATTTTGTTATTAAAATGTCCCCAACCTCAAAGAAAACTAGTGATCAGCTGAGGTTGACTGCTAAACAGAAATGCACATATATTATCATTAGATTGAGAGAGGTTAAGTAGTTTGCACCTGGTCAAATTACTCAGCTCCTAATAATGTCTCGTTAAAAGTTAGTCAGCTAGGGCCTGGAGCAGTGGCTTGGTGGTTACGGTGCTTGCCTGGCATGCACCAAGTACATGGACACAACTAAGTGTCAGAGCAACGAAAGCCATGTGAAAAAAATCAATAAAAAATGACTCTTTCTGTCTCTCTCTCTCTCTCTCTCTCTCTCCCCCTGTCCTCCTCTCTTTAAAAAAAAAAAAGTTTGCCAACTAAATCTAAGGTTAAACACTCCACCAACACATAACATTGTTTTAAATAACATTTATTATGAAGAAAGAGGAAGAAATTATCTGTTGGATGAAAAAAATTGTAATGTGTCAATAAACGATCATTTTAGGAAACCTTCCTTAAAGATAGGATTATTTCAGACCTCAAAAGAAAGGTTCCCAGTATAAACTCAGTTTTAAATGTCCCATCCCATAACCACTAGAATTATGCTTTTCAGATGATATGATCCGTGTGTGTGTGTGTGTGTGTGTTTTCCTAGGGATTGAACACAGGGGTGCTCTGTGACTGAGATATATCCCCAGGCCCTTTTATTTTTTTTATTTTGAAACAGTGTCTCACTAAATTGCTGCAGCTGGACTCAAACTTGCCATCCTACTGCCTCAGCCTCCCAAATTAGCTGTGTACCACCAGCTGATTCTATTTTTTAGAAGTCATACCTGAACTCATCTCCCATTCATAAACTTACCTTCCACCAGAGATAAGATATTTTATTTTAAAAATCTTCAACTTGTATGAGAGATTTACCTTTCTCAAGAGTTGTGTGATTTATTTTTTTAAAAAATTAAAAATCATTGGCACTCCAAAACAAGGTACTGGAATGACATATGTAATGAGCAGATACTTAAGGGGGAAAGAGGAGTTGAGAGAAAACAGTACAAAGAATAATTATTTCCTTAATTTGCATGTGGATTCTCTATTAAAAGCAAATCATGCCTTGTGTGTGAATTCATGCATGCTCAAAATGAAATCTATAAATGTGAATTTACTGGACCCAAGTGTCAGGATTAATCACACTAGTTATCAAGTGGAAAATTTCACCCCATATGCAGTGATTTTTTCCATCTCCACTAACCTTCTTTCAACAACTCACTCCCAGGGCCATGCTCTAGGCTTGCAAAAACCTTGACCTGCTCCACCTTTTGGGGAGAGAGATTGACAAATTACAAGGAATTGTCTTGTGTGTTTATGGAAGCTGAGTAGTCCCAATATCTTCAGATGGCAAACCAGAGACCCAGAAGATCTTGCATGGTGTAAGTGCCAGCCAAAGACCAAGTCCAGATGCAAGAGAAGACTGATGTTCCAGCTCAAAGGCAATCAGTCTTTATCTATTATAGCAGGATCTTCTTCTGTTCAACTCTTCAGTTCTTGGGATGGGGTCCACCTGCACTATGGAAGGGCATTTATGTACTTTACTCAGTCCATTGTTCAAATGTTAATCTCATTCAAAAATACTCTCATAGACATGCCCAGAATAACATTCAACAAATATTGAAGCACTTGTGTCCCAGTGAAGTTGGCACATGAAATTAAATACTACAGATGGGATAAGTACAAAACAAATAGCAAAATAGGAGATTTAAATATAACCATATATATAATCACATTAAATGTAAATGATCTAACACCACAATTAAAAGCCAGGTATTGTCAAATTAAATTTTAAAACAAGGCCTAATTACAGACTGCCCAGAAGAAATGCACTTTAAGCATAAATACATAAATAAGTCTCAAAATAAAGGATAAAAGGAGGTATACCATGCTAAGATTAATAAAAGAAAGCTAGAGTGGCAATATCAATATCAGAAAAAAACAAAATTACCATGGTCATGCTGATTTCATTATGATAAATGGATCAATTCTACAAAGGGACATGAACAAATAATAAGAAAAGAAGAAAATGTGAATGTCAATAGATGAATGGATCAAGAAAATGTGGTATACATACACAATATACTCAGTATATTGTGAGTATATAATGGCATTTGCCGGTAAACAGATGAAAATGGAGAAAATCATGCTAAGTGAAATAAGTCAGATTCAGAAAATCAAGGGTTGAATATTTTCTCTCATATGTGGAAGCTAAAATAAAATAAGGAAAGGAAGCAGAGGGGGAAGGATGTGATATCATAAAGATATAGAGAA
Organism: Aplodontia rufa; assembly: GCA_004027875.1. Classification (NCBI taxonomy): domain Eukaryota; kingdom Metazoa; phylum Chordata; class Mammalia; order Rodentia; family Aplodontiidae; genus Aplodontia; species Aplodontia rufa. Next base: position 30,967 of record PVKS010010942.1, read on the forward strand.
CATCGAGTAGAAATACAAGAAGGAGCAGGGGAAGGATAGGGAAAAATATCAAATGAATCTAACAGAATCATGTTATATACATATATAAATGCATCAAAGGGATTATCTCCTTTGTGTCTATGTAAAAAGTGCCAATCGAAAATAAATAAATAAGGGCTGGAGTGGTGGCTTGGCAGCTACTGCGCTTGCCCAGCATGCACGAGTACCAGTACGGGAGTTCAAACCCCAGCATCACGTACACAGCAAAGTTTCGGAACAACAAAAACCACATGAAAAACTAAATAAAAATTGTTTCTCCCTCTCTCTCTCACGTCCCTCTTTAAAATAAATAAATAAAGGTGTGAAAGAAACTTCAATAGAGTAGAGGAGAGAGAAAAGGGAGGGAGGTGGGGAAGAAAAAAGAGAAGAATGGGGGTTAAATTCCTGTGTATATAATTATGTTAAAATGAACCCAGATGCTATGCATAAATATAATGCTCTAAATAAAAGAAAAAGAAAATTTGCATGTCAATGACCCAAGATTCCATCTTAAGAAAGTAGAATGAAAAAAGAGCAAATCTAAACAGAAGAAAAACTAAATAGAAAAATAAAAATCAATGCAATACAAACAGAAAAGCAATAGGAAAAATCAATAAAATGTTGATTTTTGGTCATTAAAATATTTCTCAAATAAAAGAGCAGCCTGAGGAACTATTTAACTGATGGAATTTGCATCTCATAAATGATTGAACAGTAGGAATATTTATATTTATAATCTGTAAGTTTCAACCAGTGAGTTAAAAGTTTAACTGGGCATTAGAATCACTGATGGAGCTTATTCAAAATGCATTTTCCTAGGTTTCCCTGAGGATTTTAATCCAAGTTTGGCTATGCATATTTAAAACTCCTCTGGAAACTGATGAACCCACATCCATAATTAAAAACTCTCTACTTGCATCATATGAGACTATATTTGTGCTTCATTTATTTTTTCACATGAACACGAAGAGGTAATAAAACAGAGTTCTATTAAAGCAAACAATTCCTCAGAATGAACGTGAGTAAACAGTGACAAAAGAGAGTGAGAAATGGTCAGAGAATGAAATGACAAGATACCATTCTTGACAAACCAGTGTCTTCCAGGATGTTTCTTCTAACATACTGGAATATGAAACAACAAAACATGAAATTGGTTACATTTATTATTTCAATAAAGGTCTATAGGTTCTATAAGTTCTTCTAGCTTTTTGAAATGTGACATTATTGTTACCTATAATCACCCTATTGTGCACACCAGGACTTCTTGCTCCTAACAGTAACATGGTACCCATTGATCAACCTCTTCCCATTCTCTGCTAACCACCGTTCTATCTCTAACTTCAATGAGCTCAGTTTCATTAAATTCCACATATATACTCATAGTTCTTTATTCTGACCACTGTTGTATCACTCAATCAATTGTATTTTAGGTAATCACCTATGCACTTATTTGACTGTATAATTCTTAAGTACAGGAGCTGTGTTTTGCTGATCTTTGTATACCTCACACCTTCGCCTTGCCTGCTCCCTCATAAACACTCTGAAAAGGCATAAATGAATAGTAATGACAATTTAACCTTTCCTGCTGTTCATTACACTGAAGCCTTCATTTCCACTCAACCCAATCTCTGAACCTTTATCCCTGACATCTACACCTTGTATGCATATCATAAAATTCATGGCCAGAATAAGACTTAAGAATGTCAAAGAAGTTTTATTCTGATTGTAATTTTCCTGATTTATGAAATGTGAGAAATGGAAGTTAGTATTTGCTTTCTTACAGCTTCTTTAATTTAAGCCTTCAGCACACCCACTCAGCCCCTACTGCCCCCAGCTATTTATTAGTATGGCATCCTGAAGGAGGCTTTCCTAGAATATAAGGTGACTGCCTCTCATCACTAATAATCTTAAAGGTCAGAGTCCAAAGCTCATCATCACATATTTGAGCAATCACCTACCTTGGGAAGTAATGACTTGCCCGTGAGCCTTTATTCTTAAGCGATTATATTTTCATAAAGTAAGCTTGTCAAATTTATTTTTATTAGTTGAATATGGACTTACAATTGGGTACATATATACAATGGAATTCTACTCAGCCATTAGAGAAAATGATATTATGGCTTTTGTAGACAAATAGATGGAGATGGAAAAAATTATGCTAAGTGAAGTATCCCAATCTCAGAGATTCAAGGGCCAAATGATTTCTCTCATCTCTGGAAGCTAGAATACAACCGGAAACAACAAGATAGATAGCTTGTCAAAATTTAAAGAGACTCTCACTTCTATTATGGCACTATGCTTTTTAGTAAAAATGTAAGATCTCGTTAAGTATTTGGTCACAACTATCCTTTAAATGACTGTCAAATTAAATTAAGTACTTGGTATTTTTCATGTTAATTTTTCTGATGTTTTACTGCTGCTTTTAATTCTTTGAAACCAAAAATGTAAATAAATTTGTTAAAAGAACTATGTACATATTCCCATTAAATTTTCTGTTTCTGGCTATCATTCTAAACTGCAAAGATCTTTTGTACTTTATCTCTATTTCATAGGGTCATTACTCTCCCCTCTTAAAAAAAAAATAATAAAGCTTGAATCCATTGGGGGTAGATTAATAAACAATACTACATCCATAACATGGAATATTGAAGATGAAAATTGATGTTTACAAAAATTGTAAAAATAGCATGGAAAAATGTTTATGGTGTAATATTATACATATAAATAAAGCTTTTAAATCTTTAAGAATGCTAAGGTCACACATAAATATTCATGGAAGAAGTATAACAAAAGATCAATTCCAGACTGGTAAGATAGTGGGAGACTTTTTCTATTTTTGCTCTTTTTCCAAAATGCTCTATATTCCTCTATTGAATTTTAAATCAAAGGGAAAAAATGAAGATTTTTAGATCAAAAATCAGAGAAATCAGAAGTAACATCCCCAAAATTATTTGGCCAACTCCCCAGGTCCTGCTGCACTGCAGTCTCCCAGCCTGACCAGGACAGTGCCCTGCTACCCACCCTCAACCTGCAACCCAGACGATTCTCACTTTCCACAGAAAAACCTACGACCAACTCACAAGGCATCAGTGCCTCCTTATTCCCATGTTTGTGAACCTCTAACCGTCAGCACATGTGCTTTCATCTGGAACTCTTTCTACCATCCCTCTTGTGATCCTAAGGGACATCGGCTGTTCATTTCTCCTTCACGAAGTCCTTTCCGCTTGCCCAGTTGAAAGGGTTTTCCCCACCTTCCTCCCTCTCTTCCTCAGAGTAGCCAGTTTGGCCTTTTGCTTCTACATTTATCTTATGCTCTATCCCATCTACACACACAGATACACACGCACACACGCACAAGCACACGCATACACATTACACACATTTAATGCAGTGATATAGGCGATAAATTTGGCCTGGGAGAAAAATTGCTGTAAGAGTGATTCAACGAGGTGATTTCTTTGTTAATTTGTAAGATGGCTTTATTTTGTTGAGAGTTACAATACTTATTTCATATGGAAGAGAATAACTTGATGTCACATGGAATAAAGTGAGTAAGAGCAAAAACAAAGTGATGCTCTCAGGCTACCCTGTTACCTGAGGAGTTGAGAGCCTTGGCTATGAACCAAGAAGCAGGTGGCTCTGACATGCACCCCTGCTCCTCCCACCAGTGCTGCTCTTTTTCTTTTCTTTTCTTTTCTTTTTTTTCTTTTTTTCTTTTTTTTGGAGAGAGGGACAGTGAGAGAAAGAATCACTTTGATTCAGTTTGTCATGTGGTTTATCATCGCTCCGACACTTCATTGTGTACATGGTGCTGAGGTTTGAACCCACGTCCTCGTGCACGCCAGGCGAGCAGCATAACCACTGAGCATGCTCAGCCCACCGGTGCTGCTTTTTACCTCTGTTTCTTTGATGATCTTTCCAGGATCAGCTTCATCTGCGACCCACTCTTCTGTTGACCATTTCCAACTCCTCTTCATCCCCTCCTTCACTCTCTGACTCACTTGACTGCAACTTTGATGACCCCTGACAGCCTCAGCTTCTTCCACTTTGGGACAACAAATGTGTCCTCACACAATGGAGCTCTTTCCGCCGATTTTACATCACCGCGGCTGAAAGTGGTCTTCACCTCACAGGCAGCCTTCAGTTTAAAGTTTGTTTCCATTTGAGGGCCAGCTCCCAAGTCCTATAGAGTCTGAAAATTTTTACGGTGACATTTCTTGGTAGCCTACTCCTATGAGCCGTGGGCCCACCTATAAAAGAAAACTTCATATATCCTGTGACTAACCCTTGAGGCCCTGCTCTCCCAGGAGCATCCTACTTCCCCTCTTCTTTATCTTTTTTTTTTAAGAGAAGACAAAGAGAGAGAGAGAGAGAGAATCAATTTTTATTGAGTTTTTCACATGGCTTTCGTTGCTCTGACACTCAGTTGTGTACGTGGGTGCTGGAGTTTGAACCCGTGTACTTGCGCATGCCGGGCAAGCACCATAACCACCAAGCCACCGCTCCAGCCCCCTCTTCTATATCTTTTAATCCTTCTAACGTAATCCAACTAATTTCCATTTGGTCATGAGTCCAAAATCCCATTTCTAAGTTTTCCTCTTCTCCCAAACTTTGTGATATTCCAGAGTTCCTCTGCAAGCAACGTAAATTTAGCTGTACTGCTTCTCAATGCTCTGTAATATAAACTGGACTCATAAAAGTCTAATTATATATTGATGATATAAAAATTTCAAAAGGCATAATTTTCAAATATATAAATGTTATATTATAAATAGTATGTTGTGTATTAGTATATATGCACATGTGTGTATATGTATATATGTATATTTGGGGTTTTTTTAGTCACCTCAAGCTGCCATAACAAAATACTATAGAATGGGTGAATTAAAGAACAAAAACTAGAAGTACAAGATTAGGTAGCAACACAGTCACTGTTTTGGCGAGGCCCTCTTCCTGGCTTTCTGATGGCCACTACCTTCTCACTGCATCCCCACAAGGTGGGGCCAGAGAATCGACAAATTCTCTGGCATCTCTTCTTATAAAAACAGTGATCCCATCATGAGGGGTCCCATACCTGAGTCCCAGTTCCCTCCCAAAGACTCCCCTCCTCTACTTACCATTGCATTGGAAGGTATGGCTTCAACATGTGAGTTTGGAGAAAGCGCATTCAGCCCATAACATTAATGTTAAATGTAATTGTCTCTGGAAAAATAAATGATATTCTCCTATTTCTGGACCTTCTATAGCTTCTACAATAAATATGTATTCTTTATATAGTCAAGGGGAAAAATTCACAATAAGTGCCAGTTTCCATGGCTTAGAAAGACTTCTCCTTTCAGACAAAATGGATTAGCATGGAAAATAACAAAGAAAGTTTGTAAAATTACAGGGGAAAATTCTGAATGAAAGTATCAAAATGCTAATAAGACTGGAGAGGCCAAGATCTCAAAAAGGAAACTCACTGAGGAGGTCCTGATATCTTTTAGTGCTTTTCCCTTGCCTTTAAAAGTATAAGAGAGTTTAAAAGCTGAGAAAAAAACTGCACAGTAGGAAAATTTTTGAGTAGAATATTTAAGTCTCAGAAGTTGGAAAGACATATTTGGAATCTAGAACTAACAACATAGGCAAGACTTGAAGGTCCACGTCTCATAGAGAAGGAAAGCTGGGAAAAGTGAATTTGATACCTATGGTTAACAAAAGGTGCCTGCTGAGAGATTGAAAAAAATCTAAGCACATATATAAAAAATGTTCTTCATAGATATGTAAGAATTATGTCACTATACTAGAGCATATTAGAAAAAATATATAACCAAGAGAGAGAGGCAAGGGACAGGAAATGGGAGGAGGAAGGTGGGGGGAGTGCTGGTTGGTAGGATGTTGGCCAAATCATATTGCTGAATTGTGTGCATCTATGAATATGTGATAACAAATCCCATCATTATGTACAACTATAATGCACTAATAAAAAATGAGACCTTAAAAGAAATCCAAGCAAAACTCTCAGCAATCTCACTGTGCTGAGCAGAGAGAAACTGGAGTTAAGTGTCTTCTTATTTGAGGTGCACTGATAAATGCCTAAGGCCTCCACAGGACTGCACCCTAGAAATTAAAGTGAAGTATAAACATATCAACTCTTTAGACAATTAGGATCAGTTTAAGCCCAAATTGAATTAAGATATCTGCTTTTCTCTGGAGGAAGATAATCATCCAAATCCTCTATGGTATTTCATGCACAAAGTCTAATGTTCAATTGAAATTATCAGGCAATTTGATTCCCCAGTTCTTCCCCTTTCCCTCCCCTCTTCCTTCACCCTTGGTCCCCTGCTTCTATTCTACTTTCTCCCTTCTATCTTCATGAGATCCCACAAAGTTTAACAAATTATACTATATATATATATATGAATATATGACAATGTATTCCAATTTTATATATAACTATAGTGCACCAATTAAAAAATAAATAAATGAAAGAATGAAAGACCAATAGAGTAAAGGAAGGGGATGACAGAGATGGAGGAGGGGAGTGAAGGGGATAGTAGTAGGATTTGAAATAGAGGAAACTTTTTATATGGATTTATGAATATGTTAAAATGAACCCCACTATTATGTTTAACACAATGTACTAAAAATGAAATTTTTAAAGTTGAACAAATAATCAGGCACATGTATCAGAAGAATAGAACATGACATAAAGCAGATGATGAAAAAAATGCACAGTGATTAAAATTATTAAGCAGGTCATTTAAAAAACAGTGATTTCCATGTTCAAATTTTAATAACATGAAAGAGGATTTCATCAGACAGCTAGAATCAACAAGTATAAAATGGAAATTCTAAAACTGAAAACTAAGGTAAGTGAACTTAGAAATGCAATAGATGTGTTAAAGGCAAATTAGACACAGCTAAAGAGAGGATTAGTTATTCATAATCTGAGTAAATAAAAAAAAATCAGGACTGAGATTGAGACATATATTTGGGTTTCCAGAAAATAACAAGAGATAAAAAGAGCAAAAGCAACACTGAAGGATAAAATGGCCAAATTTTCCCTAATTATGAAGGACAACAAACCACAGACTCAAGAACCATCATGAAATGTGGAAAAAAAATTAAGAAGTTGAAAAAAAGATTCTTTATGAATCCCAATAATTTTGAAGAAATCCATTCCAAAGTACATTAAAGGAAAACCAAAGACAAAGGTAAAATCTTTAAAGTTGTCAGAAGGGGAATGAAGCAGCAAGGGGACAACGGCAGGTGCCATCTCAATAGAAATGGTGGAACCTGGAAAACAGGGAAGGCCGCTTTTGAAAGTGATGAAATAAAATACCTGCTCACCTGAAGTTCTTTTCCAAGTAAAAATACATTTAAAATAGAGACAAAGGAGTTTGCTAAGTAAAAAACAGTACTTTTTTCCATCAGAGCTCTACAAAAATAAATGCCAAAAGGCATTATTTAGTCAGAGGGAATAGGATTGAAAAGAAGCACAAAGATTTAAGAAAGAATGAGGAGCAATGGAAAGGGGAAATATGTGGTTAAAGCTAAATGGATACGTTCTTATAAAACAATGTAAAATTGCCTGTGGAGTTTAAAATTATAAATGGACTACCAAAATATGATAATAAATAGTAAACAAAAAAGGCAAGAAGGAGGTAAATGTGGTCAAAGCATTCCATGGTATTGGCAGTGTGGCAGAAGGGGCAAAAATACTGACTGCAGTAAACTTGTAATAAGTTAAGAAGGAATTCTGTTAATCTCTAAGAAAACTAAAATGTATAATTAGGGACTGGAGCAGTGGGTTGGCAGTTACGGTGCTCGCCGGGCATGCGCTGTACACAGATTCGAACCCCAGGTACTCAACAAAGTGTGGGAGCAACAAAAGTCACATAGGATACTAAATTAAAAAATTGCTTCTCCCTCTCTCTCTCTCTCTCTCTCTCTCACACACACACACAGTCCCTCTTTCTTTAAAAAAAAAAGTGTATAATTAACAAGTTAATTGAAAGTAAATGATATGATAAAATCATTTATTTTTTAAAAAGGAAAGAAATTAAAAGATACATAAAGAGTCATATATACAACAAATAGTAAGAGCATAAATTTAAGCCCAAATATTTCAATAATTACATATTTCAATAATTACATGTAAAAGATACTTCAAAATTCAAAGAAAAACTTCATAATACTATGGAAAAAAACATGTTACTTATAAGAACCCCAACATAAACGTACATTGAGAGGGGGGATGCACAACATATAGATTGCTATAATCTGCGGAAATAGATACACAATCTGTACAATATGGAGGCAGATTCTCATGGGCCAATTATTACATTTTTGGAAATCTTGTGAGCCATGTCACGTCAGAAGCTTGAAATCAGCCTTGGTGGAAGTAATTACATTCTGGAAGTTGGCAAATGCCATAAATCAGTGCTTCCCTCTCATTCTTAGAGAACTGGTTGTAAAATTTTATGCATGTCATGGCATATAACAGAAACATTAACCGAAAGAATGCTAGTATAGTTATTTTAACATGATACAAAGCAGACATTAGGCATTAAGGATAGTCCAGAGGAACTGCAGCGATGGCTCAGTGGTTGAAGCGCTTGCCTGGCATGTGCAAGGACCCGGGTTCAAACCCCAGCACCACATACACAACTAAGTGTCCTAGAAGGGTCAGATGAAAAAAATAAATAAAACTGATTCCCTCTCTCTCTCTTTCTAAAGAAAGGAGGGAAAAAAAGAATGGGACCAGATATTAAGAGGGACATTTCAGACTGCTAAAATGTCAATGGCCCAGGAAGACATGACAATTCTAAAAATGAGTATACTCATTAACACAGCTTCAAATGTATAAAGCTAACAGGAATCAAAAGAAGAATAAACAGTTTCCCGCCAGAGTGGAAGATCTTAACATACCTCTCATTTGGTTAGAAAATGCAAATAGACATTAATAAGAATAAAAAGCTGTACTGTCCAATTTGATAGTCCCTAGGCATAGGTGGCTATTAAGCGCTTGAAATGAGGCTACTGCAACTGAACAACAGGATTTTTAATTTTATATATAATTTTAATTAATTTAAAATTTAAAACAAGCCCTATGAATTTTTTGTTGTTGTTGTTAACTGTAAGCTTATTTTTTTGGTAGGACTTCATTTCATTGTAACTACTACACTGAGCAAGATATCATTGTTCTGTGTGTATTGAAACATCACACGGTGGGCCCAGTGGGACACATCTATAACCCCAGCAGCTCAGGAGGCTGAGGCAGGAGGATCAATCACAAGTGCAAGGCCAGTCTCAGCAATGTAGTGAAGCCCTAAACAACATAGTGAGATCTTGTCTCATAAAAAAGAACACAGGGCTGCAGCACTGGCTCGGCAGCTAAAGCGCTTGCTTGGCATGTGCTAGGACTGGAGTTCAAACCCCAGCACCACGTACGCAACTAAGTGCCAGAGAAACAGAGTTAAAAAAAAAAGATGAGAAACAAAGGTGATTCTCTCTCTCTCTCTCTCTCTCTGTCTCTCTCTCTTCCTCTCCCTATGTTTAAAAAAAAAATGGGCTGAGGATGTGGCTCAGTGGGTTCAATCCCTGGTACCAAAATAAAGAAATATCACACTTCATATGGTGCCCCATTATTATGTACAATTTTATGTTTTTATGTATTAGTTAAAAACACATTTGAGGGGCTGGAGCGGTGGCTTGGCGGTTACAGCACTTGCCTGGCATGCACAAGTACGCGAGTTCAAACCCCAGCACCACGAACACAACGAAGTGTCTGAGGAATGAATGTCACAATGAAAAACTGAATAAAAATTGCTTCTCTCTTTCTCTCTGTCTCTCTCTCACTGTCCCCTCTTTCTTTAAAACAAATCATTGGAATTTTTATTAAAAAAAGAAAAGATATTATTACTAAATTGTAGTTAATGTGTCCATTGCATGCATTGCTCCAAGTGTACAGAGGCAGCACCAATCCAGCTGGAGGCAACACACTGAGTTGGAATGATTTTTTTTTGTGCATACTACTGTAGCATTTTAATGTGATTTAGTATTTTATGCATATAGTACGAATTATAGCTACAAGTATGTAGGTTGTATGAGTGATCAATTAAAACATTTATTTTTAGTTATGATGCAATTAAATTGTTTCTCCAATTTAAAAAATAAGTAAAGAAATTTCTTAAATTAAGCACCAACAGATTCAGAAACAAGTAGAAGCATAAAAGGTAGTAACCTGTAAAATAACTTAAGACTGAAGAAATGGAGGCTGCAAATTTCATTTTTTAATTTTCCTGTTTTGTGACAAAAGAAAGAAAAAATTCTTCATTGGGTTTTTTTGCATAAAAATTCATGACATAATGAAGAATATTGAAATATGTTCAGCATTATATAAAAGCTTACTTTTAACAGGCAAAAATAAATTGGTAAAACTAGCCAACTAAAACCAGAATTGAATATTGAAAAAGAAAGCTGAACAATTTTTTAAATTATTAGCCTTGTAACTTTGTATATAAAACAGCTTGGCTTTTGCACAAAATGGAAAACTCTTGTTAGGTGGAGATATGAAAGCATAGATAAATTATAAATTTATATATGGAAATCTCATTGAAAAGTTTTGAGAAAAGTCTAAAAGCAAGATGTTTACGGCAAGTCAAAGATTAAGTCACAAAATTATGAATTAAGTCACAAAATCATTGACTATAAATTTCAAGATTTTTTTTAAGAAAGAAGAACAGTGAGAGAGAGAGAGAGAGAGAGAATCCATTTTTATTGAGTTTTTCACACAGCTTTCGTTGCTCCGATTCTCAGTTGTGTACATGTGGTGCTGGGGTTTGAACCCGTGTACCTGGGCATGCCAGGCAAGTGCCTTAACCACCAAGTCACCACTCCAGCCCCTCCAAGATATTTTTAAAATATCAAGGATTGGTTGAAAATTTGAAAAATGACAAGTATGTTTATTTATCTTTACATAATTTATATAGTATAACAGATAATTCATTTGTGTATATATTTTCTCAAAGGACTTTCTAATTTGTTAAAATAAAAAAATAACAACTTCACAGCCTCAAAATTTTAATTTGTGGCATCGCTGTTCTTGATCCTATTCCACCTGTTAAAGAAAAATTAGTTTCTATCACAACAGATGTTGCTCCAGTTATTTTATATCAAAATTCCAGATTTTCTGAAATTTTGAAGGAGACTCATATTTTCCTCATTATTTTATTCTAACATTTATTGAAATTATTCATGCTCATTTTTCTGAAACAGTCTCTATGAAGAGGGTCATTTCTACAGTTAAAATGGTTCAACTTGCATATTCAAGCACTAAGAATCATCCCCAGGTTATGAAATTAATGAAAATAATAGAAGATAATGAATCTGTTTCATTCTTTACCTGTTCATTAGTTGAGTTGTGAAAGAGTTTTACATGTATTTGTTGTATTATTAACTCCAACCCAAAGGACTTCTTGAAACAAAAGAGATGTCGGTCCACTATCCAACACTCAAAGTTTAAAAATCAGTGGTTTGACTTGTTTCCTCACTAGTTATCACTCTGCATATAACGAAGCTAAAATTTAAGCCCCAAAGAAGGAAAATGTTTATTGTAAGCTAGCTAAACACGTGTGCAAACTTATGGTGATGCTAGAAATCAATAATATAGATTTTCATACATGTTTCAAACATGAAACAAAATATAAAAGATTCTAATTGCAATTGAAAATAGTATGTAAAATGGTTGCAATCACTTCAGGATAATTTAATGCTTTCCTGATAGTAATAAATTTAAAGTTGTTTTACTTCTTTCAAAATATTTTTGAAACTGATTTTAGTAGTACTAAGTTTGCATGAATTACTAAATTCACTTAATTTGAATAGGCATAGTTTTAAAAATTATGTGCTTTTCCTTCAAATTTCAAACGAAATGCCTGAGGGTGTAACTCAGAGGTAGAGTACTTGCCTTGCATTTGTGAGGTCCTGGGTTCAATGCCCAGCCTGCAGCACAAGGGGAAAAAAAGTCAAATCAAGTCTTCTAAGTCACATAAGTAAGTCATTTTCGTCAATGTGAGTATAAATAGTAAATGAAAATGTTTTTTTGACACAATTTAGGAATTGGAAACTTCTAAGATTAATTAAAGCAACCTGGATATGTGAGTTTATGAGTCTATGTTTTTAGCAGTAAACTCAGTTATCAATATTTGGTATCTCATTGTTTAGCTAACATCAAGGTGAACCATAAAACTTTGGCTTAAATCAAAATATGTTTAAAATAAATAAACTGATGTTCTTGAGTCATAAAAAAATTAGTATCTGCATTGAAATATGTTACAAATATACTAAATTATACATCAGAAATGGAAGGTTAAATATAAAATTTTTTTATTAATTATTTTATATGAATTATATGTTTAAATGATGTTTCAGATGTAGTATATTAGGTAAAATGTGAAAATTTATATTTCACCTCTTCTTTTGCTTTTAATGTAGGCTACTAGAAAATTTTAAAGTCAGAATCACATATCTGGAGAGCATTATATTTCTTTTTTTTTTTAAGACAGGACAGTGAGAGAGAGAGAGAGAATCAATTTTATTCAGTTTTTCATGTGACTTTTGGTGCTTCTTCACTTCACAGTGTGTGTGGTGCTGGGGATTTGAATCTGCATCCTTGTGCATGCCAGGCAAGCACCACAAATGCGGAGCCACTGCTCCAGCCCTGAGCATTATATTTCTGTTGGACTACATTGATATAGATTTGAACAGCAAGAATAAGCAACCTAGCCTAACTGATCTCTATAAAACGCTGACTCTACAGCTGCAGAATATGCATATTTTCATATGCACTTTGGACATTTACCAATATTTATCATGTGCTGAATCCTAAGCAATTTAAATAATTTTCAAAGATCAAAGTTATCCAATGTGCACTCTAAATTTATAAGGCTATGTACTGTATTTTCATAATAATATGGGAAAATGAAAAGCCATACAAATGCACAGTGCAAATATAATATTAAAACAGAAAACATTATGTCAGCTGAATGTATCTTATGCAATCATTAAAATGAAATGTGAAAAATGCAAAGCTATGTATATGAAATAAATATTTCATAAAATATAGCACTCAAAGTAGTATGCAAACCTACACATGTGTAAGCAGTATGTATTTTTTAAATGTTCAAGAGGGTCTTGGGAGTATTTTAGATATTAATTTCAGTAAAATTATTAGAGACTTCTTTTTGAGAGAAAGAAAGAGAGAGAGACAGAGACAGAGACAGAGAGAGAATCAATTTTTACTTAGTTTTTCATCTGGTTTTCATTGCTCTAACACTCCAACCCGGGTCCTTGCACATTCTAGGTAAGCGCCGTAACCGCTGAGCCACTGTTTCAGCCCCAAATACTTTTTTTTAACAATGTACTTTTTATTATCTTAGGAAAATGAGATCTTACTCTAATAGTGTTCCTGAATTACAAAAGGGGGAGGCAGTAAGTAAAGAGTAACAGAGTAATTTGAACTTTGTCCATGAATTTTTTAAGAATCAATTTATTTCTAATTCACAATGGTGTAGCTTCTGAAATGATCATTGAGGATTTACCCGTAAAAATTAACTTTAAATCACTGAAATACAAGGATTTGCTTTGCAAGATATAATTTAACAAAGTAAACTAGGATTAATTAAAGAAAACAAATTTTCTTTAATTTCTAGGCCAAATGATGGATAATTGAGATTTTCTTTTATCCCCCTTCTTTTTCTTTTCTTTCTTTCTTCTTCTTTTTAGAAAATAAGATGGAAGCTAATTTTAGAAAAAAAATGAGCCATTCAGGTTGTTTGGGTTCAATACAAGAAGAAATAGGATAGGAAAGAAGCCATTATAGAAATGACACTTCGCTTTATATTTGCACGTTCAGTACTTGTTTTGCAAAGACCAAGAATGTGTGAATATTGTCCACCTGTTGGCTGATTTAGAAGTACTGTGCTCTAAAAGTCCCTAGTAGCCTAAACTTTTAATTGGATGCTAAAGAAAAAATCACTTGCAGTAATCAGAAAGTTCAATATTATAAGTAAAAAAATAATAAGCAAGGAGCCTTCAAAAAGCTATATTTATTTAAAGAGAAAAGACTAAATTGGCTTACTAGGGAGAGTAAAGTGAATTACCAGCAGACTCTTTGGCAGAGCGCCACGCTCCCGGTGACTGAGCTAGAAAAGGGTATCTTTAGGGGGAACCACCTTGACTTTGCTCCCCAAAACTTCAGGATGGTCAACAACATAGATTCCTCTGTTTTATAAATTTCCCTACAACTGGGCTTTCTATTTTATCAATACTTCTCCTAGCCTTACTTACTTTATTACTTGACATTCTTATCATCTTTGCTTTTAAGCTGTCGCAAGTCTTTTGTAAAATAGCATAAACTTTTTGCAAAGAAAAAATTCAAAATAAATAGGCTAAATAAATGTTTTAAATTCTCCAGTTTAGTCTATAATATAACCTATTAGTTCTGTTTCTCAGTTGACAGTTCTTCATTACCTTTCTTCTTACCCAGGTAGTTGGGGTGGCTTGTGCCTTCATGTGTGACGACCAATATGTATTTTGAGTTAACAACATAATGACCGTTGTCTGCCTTGATTTATTTTTACTCATGAAAGTAAGAGGTCTAGCTTAAAACCATGGAAATTACCATGCTGCACTGGTCTCCTGAACTGGGACACCGTAAGCACCTGGGCCTATCAGCCCTGCACATCCCATATAGAGACTTTTCACTGCTCCTGAGGAGTAGGAGTTAGGGGAGGGACCAGGTGAGCATCAGGAAGGAGCTCAGTGGATAAGCAGTCCCTGCAGGTAGACTGATGGAACTGGAAATTATAGGCAGAAGATTAGCAAAGTGAAGAAAGGTGGTATACCTGCAAACCTATCATAGAACACAGCACACCAGTGAAAAAGGAGGAATAAAAATCAAAGTGAAAACAATGGTCATTGGTGTTGAATCAGAATATGATTATTGGAAACTGGTGTTCCAGTAAAGGAGGTGGGGATATCATATAAGTGTCCTGAATACTTTGTGGATATTCCTGATTTGTACAATACCAGCAAGAATGTGTTAATTAGTAACAGTAAAATATCAGAATCAGTGCTTCCCGACATGGTGAAAGACCCATGGGGCAATACTGAATCTCTCTTCTACTAGTGTCGTGTACCCAGTTCCCCTAGTAACTACATGCTCTGCAACCAAGATTTTAAATGTTTCTCAGTAACTTCATGCGGAGAATAGAAACAAGGACGTAGTTTTACCAAGAGTCACATATTGGTTTATTACCTCAAATCTAGTTAAGATTTGAAAGCCACTTTTAGATAACTTCACCTCCTAGGTGGTTTCAAACCTGTTTTCCAAAGAAATGATCATAAATTTATGCTCATCCTGGCTCTCTTTATAAGGAATTTATGAATCTACAGTTAGAACAATAATTCTGCAATCCTGCATTAGTGGGTGCTGGTAAGTCTATCACAGTGTCTTTAGCCCTGCCTTCTTGGATTTTCATAAATGTAAACAAGTCAGTATGGGCTTGGTGCCTGAAGAAAGATAAGCAGATTGGCAAATGTTTCATCTGTGCTGGTTCATTGAACGACACAAACCCTTCTCCTCAGCTTTCAGTTGTCATCTTTATAGATAGAAATCTGGCTAAAAGTCCTCATACTTTAAGGGCAGCAGAAGCTACATTTTACAGTTCCTGACATACAATACTGAACTACTAGCTGAGTCATTTTTCCAAAATGTAATGCAAATCTTTCAATAATTTATAATAATTAGCGTAATGAAAATAGTATCAGCTAATTTTAGGGAGAAAGTTTTAATTCAAAGAGACATCATTATAACAAATCATAAATCCATAGACTCAGACATAAAACAATAATTTCACCTGGTCCGAAGCACTAATGATCTTTACTCATGTTTTCTCTGAAACATACTTACTAAGTTATGTGTAACTCTTAGATTTTATCTTCAATACTTTGAGGGTCTAGAAGTGAATTGTTTGCACTACTCAGACCTCTGTAAGGTTTTCTAAAAGAATGTTCACAGTTTGCATGTGTCTGTGGATTTATACTGCTCCAAGGATAGGCAGTGACAGAAAATGTGTTTATAATACACTCAGTTGGTTCAAGCACATGAAACCCCCTAATATCCTGCTTCCCTGTCAATAATACATGTTTCTATAAATTAAAAACTTTATGAGGCTGAAAGCTATATGATTTATAAAGATAAAAATGCAAACTATATATTGGGTATGGTAGCCACTAGTGGTACCAAAACCCCGGGAAGTAGCAAGCCTGGGCCCCCTCCCATGCTATTGTTGACATGAATACAAGCAACTTCTGTAACAGTAATGATATTATGGAATTAGTAATGAACTTTTTAAAGTCAGATATTTTCTATACCTTGTAGGTCTTGATATCATTACTTTTTAATAGAAGATAATGTAACCAAAAATAAATAATAAAAAAAGGAAATAAACTCAGAAGTCAGATATATGGCACCTTCCAGATATTACCTCACAGTCCTCAGTTTCTCCAACAGGTGTTCAATAAATGTATTCTTATCTGCCTTATTTCGTCAATCATATAAAAGTCCTAACAAAAGCATCTTCTGAATAAGGAGGTTATGAATATCAGACACTTATAAGCAGTTCTTCAAAGAACATGTTGGAAATCAAAATCAAATTACATTTAATCTTTTATGATAGACAGAATAATGACTTTCCAAAGATGTCCACGTCCTTCTTAACCCAGAAATCCTGAAGATATTACTCTTTCTGGCAAGAGACTTTGTAAGTGTCATTGATTTAAGGATCTTGAGATAGAAAGGGAATCCTGAATTATCCAGGTAAAACTAATATAATCCCAAGACTTTTTAGGAAAAGGAAGAAAGAGGATCGGAGATAAAGAAAAGGTGCTGTTGAAGGCAGAGATCAAAAGAGAGGCTGGCTGCTAACCTTGGAGATGAAAGAAGGGATAGTAGCTGAAGAATGCAGGGAAAAGCAAGAAAACGATTCTCCCCAGAGCATCCAGAATGAAGGCACCCCTGCTAATACCTTGATTTCAGAAGTCATGGCATCCAAAGTATAAGATGATACATTTACGTCATTTTAAGCTACTACTTCTGTGGTGATCTGTCAGAGTAGCAATACATCTTTCAGCACTAACTCACTTAAATAATCCCACATTGAATAATGCAGCATACAACAAAGCTGGTCTTTTGAAAAAATGGCAATATATAGCAATTGACTGAAAATATTAACACCATTTGATCCAGTCATACTACTTAGAGGACTCAATTCCAAAAAAAAAAAAAAAATCATAACCTTGGACAGTGCCCAACCCTTTAGGATACATAATAACAAAAATTGGAAATTGCCCCAATTGTCCAACAATAAGGATGTGGCTGTATGTTATATAGCAGGTACATTACATATGAAACATAATTCAGCAATTTAAAATATATTCAAAAATTTAATGTTGAAGACAAAAAAATACAGAATAAGTAAAATAATAATAGCATATAATTTATATGCATAGTACATCCTCCACTGCATTTTTAAAAATGACTGTATAAGCATGAATGATTAAATAATAGGAAATATATACAATGCACAGAGTGGTAGTTGTCTAGATGATGAGAAACTTTTATTTTTCAAACTGATAGCATCGTGTATTTTCCAAATTTTCTACAGTGAGTATGTATTGCTTGCAATTAATAAAAAGAAATGCTATACTATGTTGGTAATCAATGCCACAACTCTGTATGAAAACAGATTACTGTTACAGAAAAGGACACTCAACGTTCAACAGGAAAAAGCCAATCTAAAATGAATCAAGCAAAAACCATCTAGGCAGTTAGGAATTTCATCATATTTTTAAAAAACAGCAATATCTAATCAGTCAGGGAAATGATGTTCCACCTATGCAACCCTTCTGGATAAGTGAAGCCATTTGCTTTACATCCTCACCATTTCTTAATACAATTATGTTAGAAATTTGAATCATGTGTTATTTATTTCTACTGCATCACCTAAGTTTTCCGTATTTGATTCCTTATCTATAAACTGGAAATAAAAATTTATATATGGCTACCATATAAGGTGTCTGTGAAGGTCAATTGAGATAATATTTATTAAAGCATCTTCAAACCTGGAGAGAATTATATGAAAAGAGGATGTTTATTACATTCCATGTGCCTCAGGGCGATTGTAGACATCAACATCTCTTGGATGCTGCAAAGAACGGAACTTTGTGAATGGTTTGACTACTGAGCACTAATTGTTCAGCACTATATAGGCCAATAGGCCACATTTTGGGGAATTCTTGTCTTTTAAAAAACTGAGATTATTTTAAAAAGGGGAATGAGGAGTGGAATAGGCAGGGACAGGAACTGAACATTCAGGACTAAAATGTAAATGTGTAACCATAAATACGCATATGCACATCCTCTGATTTTATTTATCAATGCTTACATTTAAAAAGCAGCAGTGATCTCTCTTTTTAAAGAATCAGTACTCTCCTTTTGCTTAATTAAAATTCCTATCATAAATTTTAAAATAACCTTTCCTGATTCCTCAAATCGGGGGAAATGCTCTCATTTATCCCGGTGAGACTTTTCTTCTTTCCCTTGTCGTGCAAATTCAACCCTGGAGCACTTAGTTTCTTCTCCCCACAGGGAAGACACAGGACTCGGTTCTGAGAAGAGAAGCTATGAGAAAAACGAAACACACGCTGACTCCTTGGGGTTCTTTTATTTACACATTCTGAGTCATTTTGATTCACACAGGTAAGTCAGGGTTTAAATTAGACCATCTCTAGCTGGGCAAGTTATACTGTTCCTAAAATGGAACCTGGAGCAAAGAGGTGTGACCGTGGTGTAAAATGACTCATCATCAGCCACAATTAGACTTTTCTCTTTCGCCTGCCAAGGGCTCGACAGTCCCGGACTCAGCGCTGCACAGCCTCAGCTGAAGCCTTCGTTGACTTCTGGTAATCTTCCTCAGTTACTGAAAATTATTGATCCTGTTTCCACACATCTCAACATAATCGGCTTCTCCTCAAGCGTCCCCATGGACACCAGAGACCAACTTGACCTGTTAAATAGGCAGAGTTGATTCCTGTTAATATTTTCTCTCTTCTAAGTTGAAGAGTTAGACACCACCAACTGAGTCAACTTTTAATTTGTTCCTAAAATAGGACGAACGCTTCTAGATAATCCACTTGCAGGAGTTGGTATCGTTGACAGTGAGTCAACAGTAAAACTGGCATCAAAAGACAGTTCCGGACAGGGCCAGATGTTGTTGGATTAAGAGAAGATCAATCATAAATCAAATAGATTAAGGGGCTTTGGAATCAATGAATGTAATCCCTAACCTATCACTTCTTAACTGTTTGCAAGTAACAATAAAGATGGGGAAATAATAATAAAATGGAAATATAAAATATAGATATTCAGATCTTGACGTTTTCCTCTTAAGAATGCAGGAGGGGGAAAGGATCTTCCCTCACAGGACGCAGGCGTTTCTGGGTGCAGCGTATATGTATTCTGCATTTGTAAATATTTTAAAACCAAAAACACCTAAGAAAACAGCACAAGGAAATAAATCAGTCTTTCTGTGTTGGGTTTTGGTTTTGGCTTCTGACTTGCTGATACTTTATGTAAGTCAAATGCTAGATGAACAGAAGATAAATTTCAACCTTCTCCACCATGGGTTTGGCCCAGAACAGCGCCAGCTTTGTACTGATTACTTTCCATTGTTATCCAGTTGTGTCTGATTCAAGGGCATAGATTGTCTCACTGTTGGGTTATATGTCCTTCTGCACCCTACATAGAGCTAGGAAACTAGCAGATATTCAGTGAACATCACTTGATGAGAAAGAACTCACAATCCTATGGTGCTCAGTGCCTCTGACTGATTCCTATGGCAGTCATTGTAAATTTCGTTCCTTTTTTTCCTTTGTTTCTTTTTTTGCTCATACCATCAGTCAGAACTGCCCTCACTAAGGGAATGTAATTGCTTCCTGGACTGTTGTTATTGAAATTTCATACTTTCCTGTTGTGGAAACAAGATCATGCCTCCGACCCTCATCGTCATGGATGGAAATAAGTGCAATTGAGATTACATCTGCATCTCCAGAATCTCCCAAGACATCCGGTAAATGCATCAGGTGAAACAGACGCACTCTGAGACAATGCCACATCCCCTCCCAGTGGAGTATGGGAGGATGGTGTTACCTGCAGCCAGCTGAAGTCTTTGTAGACTGGAGGGTAGTAAGTGTCCCCCACAACCCACCCCAGACACCTCCAGCCTCCATTGCTGCTCTCTCCACAAGTCATTCTTCCTCAGTTTCCAAGGGAACTCTTGGTTCATTGTCACTCTGATACTACTTTTGTCCTGCTCCACAGTCATTTCGATAGACTTCTAGTGAGACTTCCAGCTCTTGCACTGCCTCATGGTCAAAGTCTAAGACTTCATCTTTGCCTCATTTGCAGGGCTATATACTTTTCATAACTTGTGTGCATCCCACTTTCTGTCCACTCTCTCCTTATCTGGTCAGCTCACTCCCTCTAATGTCCTATGTCAACTATCCTTGCATTCACTGACAATTCTGCCAATAAGTCAATAATTCTAAATCTCTCTACTGCTCCTGGCCATCTTGATGGCTTCCTCCCCTCTTTCCCTTATCCTTCTCATTTGTTCCAACTTGCTTGACAAACAACAAACTTAGTTAAATCCAATCCACCACCTTCTCTACCAACAACCTCTTTAAATACGTAATCACAAATTAAGTGCCCCTTTATGCTGCCCAGCAGTCAGTCATAAGATATTCCACTGTCCAAAAAGACCATTCCACACATTCTCAATTCCACACTTCCTCCCCTATCCTCAGCCTCAACCACTGGTATTTCTTCCCATTTCTCTGAGAAAATAAAAGCAGACCTCTGCCATCACTGCGCACCTACCAGCACCTCTAATTGGTGACTCTGGCTTTCCACCTACCTGAGCTCATGTTATCTAAAGCCAGCCCTCACCCCTTGGTATAGATCACAGCTATGGGAAGCTACATGTTTGCTACTCAAATTAATATTTCCCAAAGGCAAGTAGCCTTTAAAACAATTTGAAATGGATATTTCCTAACAATTTTGTGGTACAGTAGACTTCACGAGAGACAACA
Organism: Aplodontia rufa; assembly: GCA_004027875.1. NCBI lineage: Eukaryota > Metazoa > Chordata > Mammalia > Rodentia > Aplodontiidae > Aplodontia > Aplodontia rufa. The sequence goes on from PVKS010010942.1 coordinate 52,183, forward strand.
GATCAAAGAGGAGGAAAGATTTGTGTGGCCTCAGACACTGTGAACAGAACGTGAGAGCAGTGTTTGAATGCTAGCACTGAGTGATCTTGAGAAATATTCCAGAGTCATCATAATGTGAAATTGAATCATAATTCTGTTACCAACTGGCTTCATTATTTGGACAAGTTATAAAACACTAAAGCCTTCCGTTCCCTGTGTGTAATAGCATTGCTTCATATTTTTATTGAAGACTAAATTGCGTAAAATGTATATTCTTTCTTTTTTTAAAAGAGAGAGGGAAAACGAGAGAGAGAGAGAGAGAGAGAGAAATTAATTTTTTATTTAGTTTTTCACATGACTTTCATTGCTCTGACACTTGATTGTGGGTGGTGGGATTCGAACCCATATCCTCAAGCATGCCAGGCAAGCACTGTAACTGCTGAGCCATCACTCCAGCCCCCCTTTTCCTTCTTAATTTGTTAATTTTACATGGTTTAAAAGCTAAAACCATTATATCATTTCCATGCTGTGGGAAGTAGAAGAGTATACACCTGTACCCCACCTCCAAGAGGCCCACGTCTTGGAAACTGAAAAATCACTTTACTTGCAAAATGGAACTTCTGCAGATGTAATTAAAATTTTTGAAATGGGAAAATTATCCTGCATAACTTGGATGGGCCCAATGCAAACACAGAATCCTTAAAGGACAAAGGGGAGTCCCACAAGTGAGTCTGAGTGAAATCTGACTACAAAAGAGGAAGCCAAAATGAGTCATTGAGGGGATTGAACCCTCCCTTGCTGGCTTTGAAAGTGGCAAGACTGTGTTGAGGAACAGTGGCCCCAAGAAGCTGGAGAGGCTGGTAAATGAATTCTCCCCTGCAGCCTCCAGGGAATAATGCAGCCCTGCCTAGACCTCAAATTCAGTCTATTGAGACCTGTTTTGTATTTCTGGGCCTTCAAAATAATATGTTCGTGAGTTTTAAAACATGAAAGCTGTGGCAATTTATTACAGCACCAATAAGAAATCAAGACTCAGGGCTGGAGCAGTGGCTTGGTGGTTATGGCACTTGTCCATCATGTGCCAAGTACACAGGTTCAAACCCCAACACCCATGTACACAACTAAGTGTCAGAGCAATGAAAGCCATGTGAAAAACTCAATAAATTCTCTCAATTGATTCTCTCTCTCTCTCACTGTCCTTCTCTATAAAAAAAGAAAAAAGAAAAAAGAAAAAAATCAAGAAGCATGTCTCCCAGTGCACTCCTCATACCACCTCCTTTCCTGGGTAACCTGCTTGCCACCTGCTTTATTCTTCATATGGGTATAATTTTTAATAAACAAATGCAAATATGTTTGTCTTTCTTACTCTTCCTTCTTTCTCTCTTCTTTCCTTCTTTCTTACTCTTGATTGTCTTTTGAAAAATTTTTAAATTTAAATCAGTTTCTAACTGGTACCAAAAAAAAAATCCATAAAGTATATTAATGGAGTATCATAATGTTTTGATATATGCATACATTGTGTAATCTTTAAATCCGCTTAACCATATCTTTGCAAATATTTACCATTTCTTTACCATAGGCCAGGCACTGACTTCTCTCTAGCTAGGAAAGTGCTAGATGGCATCTTCTTCCATCAGGAGGCCGAATGTCTACACTGAAAACGTGTGGCCTACTTCAGCAGCTTTGTCGGTGGCCTTAGCCGGATCTGGATGACTGGCTGCAGCTTCTACGTCAGCACTTGCTTCTTCACTTTGCACTTTTATGCTATAGAAATGACAGTTTCTTTACTGAAATTGCGGGAACCAACGTCTGCTGATTTCAGACTTTTCTTCTTTCGCTTCTTCACTTTTCTCTGAGCCTTCACCAAATCGAAGGCCTTGCTCTGGATTCAGCTTTGACTTTAGGGAATGCTGTCATTGGGTTGATCCTCCATCCCGTTTACTAAAACTTTCTCCATACTGGCAATAAGGCCATTTCACTTCCTCACCCCTCCCCTACTCACTAGAGTTCACTAGTTTCCTTCGAGGACTTTCCCTTTGCTTTCCCTCCTTGACCAGTGTGGGAGGCCCAGCTTTCCACATGCCTTCCTCACTGGGCTTCACCATTTCTAGTCTTAGCTTGAAGTGAGAGATGAGGGACTTTTCCTTCCACTTGACCACATAGAGACCATTGTAGGGTTATTGATTGGCCTAATTTCAATAATGCTGTGTCCCAGGGAATAGGGAGACCTGAGAAGAGAGAGAGATGGGGGAATGGCCAGTCAGTGGAGCACACACATTTATTGATTACGTGGTGATGTCATATGGATGCAATTCATGGTGCCCCCAAACAATTGTGATAGTTAACATCAAGGATCATTGATTGCCTTCACCATAGCAGGTATAGTAAGCATGAAAAAGTTTGAAATATTTTGAGAATTATCAAAACATGAAACGGAGAGACAGAGATGACACGCTGTGAGACAAATGATGCAGATAAACGTGCTCACTATAGGGTTGCCACAGAACCTCAATTTGTAACAAATGCAGTGCCTGCAAACTGCAATAAAGTTCAATGCAATAAGGTATACCTATATTTCACATAAATGAAATTATGTAGTATTTGCCTTTTGTGATTAGTTTATTTCGCATATATTTTCCCTGGTGTTCATTAACATTGTGGTATGTTACAAAATTGCCTTCCTTTTTAAGGTTAAATATGTGTGTGTGCATACACATGTACATATATACCATATTTTATTTATCCATTCATCTTTCAGTGGACATTTAAGTTGCTTTCACTTCTGTTCGATAACAAAATTAATATTAATAAGAGGATGTGAGTATCTCTTTGAGATTCTGCTTTCAATTCTTTTGAATATGTGCACCCAGAAGCCTGAAGCCCGGATCGTGTGGTAGCTAAATTTTTACTCTCTTGGGGAGTCTCCATACTGTTCCCCACAGTTGTGCTGTTTTACAGTCCCACCAACAGTGCACAAGGTTCCAGCATCTCCACGGCCTCACTGACTCTCTACTTGCTGTTTTGTTGTATTCTAGCCATTCTAATGGGGGTGAAGGACCCTGCACTTCTGAACGGGCTGCGTATGAAAAAAGGGTCCCAGATTTTCCATATAGAAAGTGATAAGGGTGATACCTGGTTAAAGCAATGCTGCATTTGCATCATACTTCCCCTGAGGATGAGGAAATGTTAATTATCCTTAACAATACTGAAAGAACAGTGGCCAGCAGGCTTTATAGGGTGAGGTTTGGCTGGAGTAAAAGTTGCAAAGGAATACGATGTTCCTGAATGTTTCTCTGCTGAACTTTTTATCCACTGCATTATTTGGTGATCTAAATGAATCATTTCCACCGTTTTATTTATTTGTTTGTTTGGTTTTTTTTGTCATTTAATCACAGATAATAAGCCTGGTGCTATGATTGAAGCACAGTATTTCAACGCTTTCAGCAGGGGGAGTGGGGGAAGAGCTGCAGGTCAATGTTGTTTTAGCCACCAGGTGGCACCTAAGCATTCAATGTGTTAAAAGCAATTCTTTCTTCACTGTTGGTTAGCCAAGTTTTAAATTATTTTGGCAATTATGATCTTAGTTGTAGCTATTGTAAAAGTTTCCTACCATTTTAAGAAATTACCCCAAGTTTGTTAGCTTAAAACATCACATTGTATCATTCTGCAATTCTGCAGGTCAGAGGTCCAAAATGAGTATCAATGGGTGTCATCAGGTGTCATCAGGCCTCCTGTTTTTCTGCATGACCCAGAGGAGAATCCATTTTCTTATCTTTTCCAGTTTTTGGAAGATACCTACATTCCTTGGTTCAAGGCTCTTTCTTCCATCCTCAAATCCAGCAACATAGCATCCTCATGTTTAATTCTGACTACCCTGTTCCACTTATAAGAATTGTTGTGTTTTCTTTGGGACCACCTGGATAATCCAAAATAACCTCCCCATGTTGGTGTTAGCTAATTTGCTATCTTAATTCCATCTATAACTTTAATGTTTCCTTCATTATGTACGTGATCTCACTTTTGAGTACAAGATGAGTATATCTTTGGGGACCATTACTAAAGCTAACATGTGTTTTGGAACATTTAGTGTGTCTTAATTTTAATATTTTGCACTGACATACCCAAATCAAACAGCACCTTCAGCATTTTTTTCCTGGAGTATTCAAAGAATCAGTGGGTGGTTTGTTGCCTGAGTGGATGAATGGATGGATGGATGGATAGATAGATTAATGGATAGATGGATTGATAGTCAGACAAAAGTGAGGTATTAATCACTGTGTTTTACATATACAAACCTTTTTATTTGAACTTTCTCCTTTAGCCCAGTTGGGTTTATAGACATGAAATAGATATAACTTCCAGTTAGAATCAGTATCATGGAATCAAACATCAAATTCCCAGCATTTTGGTTTAAAACTTAGTCTGTGGATAAAATGGAAAGGTTTAAAATAGTAAAAAAGTACTTGAAGAAGTTTTTTAAATTTCAAAATGGATTATTCTATACACAGAAGAGGATGAAATTCTCCTGATGGTGAAAGAAAGAAGAGATGGAGATGCAGGAAGACCATTTGCTATGGTGAAGTGTCCAAGACAGGTCCTATGCCTTGAGGTTAGATTCCAGATTGACATAATGCAGGCAGAAAGCAGATGGTATGTTTGGTAGGTCCAAAGAAAGAGAATTTTTACTGGCACCTACCTGCAGTTTTGGGAGGTGGCAGACTCATAAACATTCAGTATGCTATGGGGCAGGGAGGGTAGAGAGGAAATGGTTACAGGAGCTGTCAGGAGCACAGAATAAGAAGCTACCTCATTAAGTTTCCCATGACTTCAGAGGCACAGGATAAGAACTGAGAAGAGCGCACAGATGTTAGATGAAGAGAAAGAAAGCGGGACGAACTATTTGGCACAGAACCAGATATACTCACAGAAATCCTAGCAGATGCCAACACAGGGGCATATTTGTGCCCCAAGACTAAATAGTACATAACGAGGGCAGATGCCAATGTAAGACAGATCCTGACCACAGATTTAAGTGCTCTTTAACTGATGCACAAGACATATGGAAGTCTCTACAACTTAAGCAAAATCTCAGAGAGAGGGGAGTGGGCATAGGGTTGAGGAGATAAATCCTGAACTGATTGCAACTGACATAGAGAGGAGAATATTAGTTTGAATAAACTTGATTAATATATATATAATATTTATGCAATGTAATAATATTTTTGCCAAAATGAAGCAAAGCTTAAAATAAAGACTAGGTTACACTTTTTGAAATAAATTCTCATACACTGTAAAAATGGCTTAACTCTAAATGTCTACTGGAAATGGATATATAGTACACAGATAAATAGAACTATCAACCCATATATTTCAGTTTTTGTCACAACTATGCACTCATATTGACATATTAAGTGAAAATCATATTGCCATTATACACAGTTGAAAGCTTTGTACTTGTTAGAAACCTGAATTTTTATCTTCAGGCGCTAACTAGCCCTAACTTTCTATCTATAATGTTTATACTCTTTTTCATGGAAAGAAATGTTGATACTCCCAGGCATTTTTTTCCAATATTTACTGAGAAAGAAATACCAGCCATGAAGCAAAGACATTACTTTAGGGAGCACATATCCAACGACCTCATATTATATAAGAGTGTTAATCTTACACTTTTCCACAACTCTTCCCTAATAAAATATAAGGAGAAAATCATAAAAGGGTGAATATCAGGATTATCATTTAGGAATGGGTATCAGCATTTGATGCTCATTGATGGCTAATCTCAAGTACAGTACTGACTAACATTGATGATAATGTGACTCTCTGAACAGGGGGACTGAATGATATTTTGTGAGCCTCCCAAACAGAGGAATAAACACTGGCCTCATTAACCTTACAAAGGACATTAAAGACCTATTCAAAGAAAATTATCAAACACTAAAAAAAGAAATTATAGAAGACCTGAGCAGATGGAAAACCATTCCATGCTCATGGTTAGGCAGAATCAATATAATAAAGATGGCCATTCTACCCAAAGCCCTTTACAGATTCAACACAATCCCCATCAAGATACTTATGGCATTTTTCAGAGATAGATAAAGCAATTCTCAAGTTCATATGGAACAACAGGAGACCCAGACTAGCCAAAACACTACTCTATAGAAAGGAAGAAATAGGGGGTATCTCAATCCCTGACCTGAAATTATATTACAGAGCTGTAGTAGCAAAAACAGCATGGTATTGGTATCAAAACAGAAGCGAAGACCAGTGGAAC
>PVKS010010943.1:0-58377 GCA_004027875.1 Aplodontia rufa
TTTCACAATTTCAGTAATTGGAAATTTTCTCAAAATAATCTATTTGAATTTTGAAATAAAATATTCAAACAATCAAAACTAAAATTCTTAAAATGTATTTTATGAGATTTTAATGTATCTGTATATATGGTCAAAATATTGTTTCTCCAAATACAGTAATGAAGAGAAACAGTAAATTTTGAGTAAAATAAGAAAATAAGTATGCAAAACACTGTTGTGATGAAGCATATTTGATAGTATTTATAGTAATGAATAAGTCTGATCAAATTTTCCAATATATCTATTAATAATCCACTTTGAAAAATATTTACAGGTGGTTAGTACTAAAATATTTGTATGGGTTTTTTTTTATCCAAACCACAAAAACTGGTTTGCAAATAAAGTTTCAGAATTTTGTCTTCCATTTTAACTGAAATCATTCCTTTCTATGTAAGATCAGACCACCATCTTGAAATAGGCAATTCATGACTTTCTTTAAAAGCATATTAATAATTCTGAACATTCACAATAATACTTTTAAGATATTTATTCACTAAAATATGGTATTAAAATTCATTTAATGCATGGGATAGTTTTTTTTCTTTGTGAATTACAAACATCTACAGAATTATCCACATATTTTTTAGTAACAGAAATCAATGGAAATCAAGTAGCATCCTTACTTATGATAAGGTTAGGAAGATGGCTAGCATAAGCAATAAAAGCATGCTGGATATTACAGTGGTAAATTGACAATATGATCTTGCCAGTGATAAATATATTTTTACAATGCAATTGATGTTGGAAACACCTAAATATAAAATAATTGGGGTTAGTACTTTCCAGGAGCTATTATGATCACCAAGTTAAACTTATGGTCAATTTTAACAATATTAAATCAAACACAATACACAATGTTATGTCTTTAAGTGTGAGAATGTGTGTGCATGTATTTTGTAGTTTCTTGTGTGTGTCATAGTTAAGAACAATTTCATTTCAAATTTATTACATATATTCAAATGACAGAATAAAATGTAGTGATGTATTAAAATGCTTGTCTAATCTTAATTCCTTTTCTTTTTTATAGTTTTCAAAATGGATGAACTTTTTAATGAAATTCCATAGGGATATTAAAGGGTCTATTAACATCTGTTCTTGCTCCACACCCTGAAATATTGAAAGTGACAAGTAGTTCACAATAGTGTTTTGCTTCATTTGCTAGGTTTTCCCCATTTACGATGTTATACCAGGTCCTAGTCTAACTGTGATGGTGAATTTTATGTGTCAACATGACCAGACTATGATGTTCAGTTATTTAGTCAAACATCAGTTGAAATGTTGTTGGAAAGATATTGTTAGATGGGACTAATATTTGAACCAGTAAACTTTGAATAAAGCAAAACACTCTTTGGATGGTCCTCATCCAATCAGTTGGAAGCATTAAAAGAAAGGACTAAGGTCCCCAGAAGACATAGGAATTGTGCCAACAAACTGCCTTCAGATCTGAGACTTCAAACCATCTGTTGCTGGAGCCAATCACTTAACATACATCAAAATAAGTCAGTCTCTCCATCTCTCTTTACACACACACACACACACACACACACACACACACACCACAAAGCCCTTCCTGGTTCTGATGCCCTTCTGAAAGACCTTGACTAATGCACTGTTCTCAATGACTAACAAAAACAGAACTTCTTAGCTACTAAGCCTCAAATTTTAACAATTGTTCTAAAACAGGATATTTGAAATAGAAACTCTCAGAAAAATGCAAGACAACTAGCACCACAGTAATGTGTCATTATAATATATCACACACCAAAAGCAAACAGAAAACAACAATAATCATTTTTCTACAGGCATGATCTAGCTAGGACTTTGTACCATTCTACCTACAACTAAGATTTTATGAATATTTTGTTTCTTGTAATTGTAAAAGTCAAGAAAGAATCTGAAAAATACTTTAATCTATGGTAATACTGTATTAGTAATTTTCCATTACAGGTGTGATTGTCAATGTGTGAGAGAAAAGGGCACATATTGATAAATTTTCTTATGATGTTTGGCAGCTTTATGTTTGATCTTTCTCTATTTGGTTTATCTTTCCCACTTCCAATAATATATGTCATAATTATTTTGACTGTACTTAACACATTTCCCAGGTTTAATTTTTGTCCAGTGGGAACACTATACTGGCTTAGTTTAAGGTTGACCCTCCACTTTGGATACTTCCCATATGTTTTTAAAACATATATTATAGCAAGTTCCTGCTTTTTCAGTGCATATTTTTATACGTGGGGGTTAACCAGAGTGAAATGAACAGATTAAATTATATCTCAGTCATATTCTGGCTTAATTTCCCCTTGAATTCATTTCAAACTGAATGCTTCATCCCCATTCATCTTTACTCATTGAACTGTATCCCATGGATGTTTGCCATTTAAGCACCTGGTAGCTTTCCCCTCTTGGCAGATTCTTGGATTCATCAGAGCTTTTCTAGTGTTTTAGTAGAATTAAGAACATTATTTTTCTCAAAGGTGAGGAGGGTTTAGAGGGAAATTTAATGCAACTTATTTTCCTTGCCAAAGACATGCTAGGAGTTTAAGAGGTAAATTTCATAGCTACAGTCCTCCCCTCTGAGTTCTATGCTTGTTATGAATGTAAATCTTCATAGTGCATTTGAAGGACTTAGAAAGTGGAAGCATTGCAGGGTTATTGCAAGAAAGCACCAATAATCAGCAGTGCTTTCAATGTCTGTATAATGCTTTCATTATAAATTTTAAAGTTCAGAACACTTAAAATTATAATCCTTGCAACACACAGTGTCAACATTGCACCTAACTTTTATTGTGCATTTGTAGGATCCATAGCTTAACAACTTAAGAGTTATGAGATTTAACTATATTTTCTTTACACAAAATGTGATACTATCAGGACATTTTTGCTTCTCTAATCCATGCCCTTTTTTATCTGTCCACATCATACTTTATCAAAATTATTTTGTATAGTTTTATGAATTCCACCAGTAAATCCTATGGCAGTGTGAATGATGAGTTAAGATCAGCAATGATGGACAAAACCTACCAGTTATCACTCCATATCTGCCACAGTTGACATGTTTTGTATTACAACAGAGCAGAATTCCATATTAGAAGTAGGCTTTACCTAATGTAGATTAGTTCTTTCTGGATACAGATTTCATATAGAACAGAAAAAGACAAGAGAAGATTACCACTGGTTTCTCAAATAGCTCCTCAACCACAAGTATAACGTTTTCAGTGTAGGAAGCCTTAATAATGATGCATATGTTTCCCCATCAAATCCACACATTGATCAAAACCAATGTCAGTAGCTTTATCTTTGAAGAGAGAGAAAGAGAGAGAGAGAGAGAATACTAGATGTAACAATCTGTTTAAATAAATATTAACTATGAAAGAAAGTTGTCCTAATGGAAGAAGTATGTATTTGATGAGGTCAAGGGGACCCTTCAAGATTTCTCTATGTAGTATAAATCCTAACACTCAAATGAACAAGACTGAAAGAGATATCATGTTCAAAAGCAATAAAATAGAAGTAAAACTTTATCAAAAATCCTATATATTAATTCAATATGATGAAGAAAGATCTATCACATGTTGCTTTAGTTCATGAATATAATATACACTCTGTGCCATTTCAAACTAAAGTAAAATTTATTTGGCAAAAAAAAATACAAAACATCTGTTTGACTTACTGTTCCTTATTGCATTTTAATTGATATTGAAGCAAATTTTGTTTTTTCCTGAAAGCATACTCTTAGCATATTTCCCTAACAAAATAGTGATAAATGTATTATACTTAATAGATATGTGTGTGTATATATTCATATGTGTATGGATAAATCTCAGTTTTTAACTATGATCTAGTAGTTCCAACCTATAAAATTTATTTATATTAAAATTATCTTCAGATTGAATTTTAATTATATCTAAGTTTATGTCATTTAAATTTAACAAAAAATCAAACACAAAGTATTACATATTAAATTTTTATCTGCATCTGTTTTTGTGTGTGTATTCACAAAATATATGATTTGAACTATAGAACTGTTCATTAAAATACATAAAATAGAAATTATCTTTGCATTCGGTCTGGTTCAAATGCTACCTGCTATTTGAACTCAGGATTTCAAATAAACATTGAAAGTTATAAAACGTTTATTTGTAAATGGAGCTCTGCTTTTCAAATAGTTGAAAACTCTTTTCACTCACTGTTGAGCATAGCTTTATCAGGAGATCATATATTCTCCACATAACTGAAAAAGCAATATCAAGAAGCTTTTTTCCATTATGAAGAGGAGAGTGATGTCAATAAGAGCCTATTAATGGATGCTTTTATCTTTTATGTTAGCAGGTTGTGATGTCTTTAGTTTGGTAAATATTGGCTGCTGAGCTGGAGATAAGACGAAAGAAAAGTCACATCAAATAACACAGTTGGGATAAACTAGAAATATACTAGGGCTTGACTTCTCTATGCCCTGACTGCAAACTCAGGCATTCGCCTTAAATTCTGTAAATATAGAGATAGTCAAGAAGACCTGATTAATATAGCACAAGCAATAAACAAAGAAGCATTTTTGTCACTATAAATCTGCTACCACCAACATAGGGACCTGTCCCTCAACAACAAGGCTGAACTCTCAATCTTATCCCCATGATGAGACTCATGTTTATTTTAAAAGATATGTCATCCTGAAATACTCTGTGATTTTATTAAACAAATTTTAATTATCCTTTTCTTTCTCTCTGATTTATGCTTAGTATTATCATGTAACTGTAAACGGAGGACTGTGGTTGTCTAGTCTTTTTGGGAGCAGACTCCAGGGTCAGATTAAGCATACAATGATTTTGTTAGGGGAAAGCCATGAAGAAGCAGATGGAAGGCAGTCTTGGAATGCTGGGAAAGCCATTGGTCCACAAATTAGGTCTTACCCCAGGTGAAGAGAGAAGAAAGGAGAAAGGTTGTAAGCTTTCTCGACAGGCTGCAATGCAGGGAGGTTGGTAAGGTCCTCATTCATTCTTGATTCAGGTCAGCTATCTCAGGATCCTGCATCTTCCACCACAAGCCTGTCTTTGTGTTCCTGCCACATTCAGTTACTAGCCTGGAGTAGCCCATGGAAGTCATGGGCTCTGTTCAGTGTGGCAGTGGGATTCTGGTAAATTCTTCAGGCAAATGGCTATGGCCCTTGCTCCATCACATGCCCGGCAGTGGGAAGATTGCAAAGAACCCTCATGTAGGCCATTGGTAGGGCACAAAGAAAACACCTCTCAGCTTTGCTCACATGTATGACAAGGAAGGATCCATTTGTTTTTTAAAAAAGAAAAGGATGGAAGACATTTAAAAACAGTGGAAAGCACAGGAAATAGTTCACAATATTAATAATAACATGCCACCCTGAATGGGGATCAGACTATTGTCCCTCTCACCTCAGTCTAGGAGAACAGAAACCTCCAAAATTACTGAGAGGCCTATAGAAGCTGACAAAGTTCACCTCATATTAAAGCACAGGGTCTCTGTATCATTGATTTAATAAGAATGAGACTTACTCTTTGGAAAGAAGAAATATAAAAGGACAGAATATGATGTTAGATTTCACTGATTATACATGAATACCATCTCATTCAGCATTAAGGAATACTGCTTTTAAATCTGGTCCTTCACACTTTCAAATTGATAATTTTTAATAAGTAAATGTCTCTTGGCTTTCTTCGTTGTCACAAAAAGTATCAGACTTCATGGTGTGTGTAATGCATATTACTAAAATAAAGATAATCATACACAAACTCTATTATGGGTGTAATGCATATTACTAAAACAAAGCTCATCATACACAAACTCTGTTATAAAAGTACATAATACTAATGAATCATGTGAAGCCCTGGAAAAAATCTTTTGACATTTCTTTAGAACATTCACTGTGCTATTTTAAAGAAACAATGATGCAAAGCAACCAACTCATGAGAAATTGATGTACATTAATGTAATTAGTTCTTAATTTCCTCTGTAGTTTCCCTGGGTCTGCCTAAGTTTTGAAACCAATTCAAAGAAATGTTTTAATTATTGCAACGTGTATCTTAATGGGAGTTCTTGTGAATCTCAACACAAACACCTACAAATCTTTTCCACCCCCAACCTTTTGATGTCTATATTTAATTTTCAAGTTTCCACAAACCAGGCACACATATGCCAGAGAGCCATGAAGAAAGATAATCAGTGTTACACATTAACATGCATCCTGGACCTCCATTCTGTGTCTCAGGAGAAAGAAATCAAACCTTTTGGCAGAACCATTGGAGGTGGCAGCCACTAGGTCTTCAGTGAAGATATTTGATACATTTCTCCAGCATGTTGCCCTCCTTTCATTTCATGTGATACTCTATTTGATTGCATTTTATTTGGAAGAAAGATGAAAATTCAGCACTTAGAGCCTAAGTATTTTTCAAATAGAGATCCAGATCCTATGGTCCCACCAGAGGAATAAGCAATCTGTTAGGTCTATTCAGGTAGTATTTCAAGGTGTCATAATTCTTTTTGATCAAGAGGGTGTTACGTATTACAGGTACCTGGTAAGTGGTAAGGGGGAGCAGAGCAGAATGAGGTTCTCAGAACAGATACATCACTAAATGCTCTGTAAACAAATGATGATTTATTTCTTGTTTGTCCCCTTAAAAATTGGTTTCTCTTTAGTCCAGCTCAATTCAGTCTGTGGCTTTCTCCCTTCAAAACTTTTGAGAGTATAAACTTAGCTTGGTATTGCTTCAAAAGTCTATCCCAAGGGATAACAGTCATTAGAAGTTGGCAAATTGACTCTGAGAGTCTTTTGTAAGCCTTTTTTTCTTTCTGTTTTGTTTTTGGAAAATTCTAAAATAGAAATTCCAGATGATCTAGCAATCCCATTTCTGGGTATATCTCCAAAAGAAATGCAATCAGTATTTTAAAGAGATATCAACTCTCTCGTATTCACAGTAGCCACTATGCTCTATAGCCAAGATACACAAACAAACCAAGTGATCCTTTGTGTATGTAGGGTTGAAGAGATTGTGATACAAACACATATGTGTTTATACATACATACACATATATATTTGTATGTGTGTATATATATGTATACATATAATGTACGTGTATATATAATGTACATAGCAGCCCAGTTGTGCCAGGAAAGTAGGGTTAGTTCTGGAAAGGCCCAAGAAAGCAGCATGTGAGGCACATTATTCATTAGGAAAAGCTTAAAAGAGTTCAGGGGCTGCTCTGAAAAGGGCTCAGTCATCACTGAAGGCTGACAGCACCTTCAACCCTCAAGGCACCGTGCCAAGCAGTGCCTTCTCTCCTTCACAGCATTCTGTGCAGTGGCAGCTGGCTGGAGTAGTGGCACGTATCCTTGCCACAGAGTCCTCAGTTACCTGCCCACCCCACTAATGGAGGGGTCTTATGTGTTAGACTGCAGAAATAGTGACATCATCAGGATTAGCTTGCTCAGTTTGCATCCCAAGGAGCAGCTGTCCTGGGGATTAGGCAAAAAAGTAGCCTTACTTCCCCATGTGTGTAAGAGAAAGCCAGTGTCCTCTAAGATAATGTGTATTTGCACATTCCAATACGGGCTTGCTCTCATTGTTCCCCTAATAGTGACTTGAGGAACAGAAAGGTGGCATTCAGGGGCACGGTGTTTTACTGCTCCCCATTTCTTTAAGAGCTCTTGCGCGTGCTCACACACACACACACACACACACACACACACACACACACACAGAATATAATTCAGCCTTTTAAAATTGAAGGAAATCCTGCCATTTGCAACCATATGGATGATTCTAGAGGACACTATACTTAGTGAAATAAGCCAGGAAGAGAAAGACAAATATTGTATGATTATAACAATATATGGAATATGAAAAGTTCAAACTCCTAGAACAATGATATCCAGGGGCAGAGGAAAGGGAAATGGAGATGCGCTTGGTGAAAGGGAGAAAATTTCAGTTCCAGGATGAACGGTACTTGTTTCCCGTAACATCCTAAGAGGCTGACGCTTGCTTTTCTCTAGACTAGAGCCAGTGTGACCAGGCCACTGGCTGACACCTTGACTTCAGCTTTCTAAGACCTTGCGTAGAGGGCTCAGTGAGAACCTACTGGAATCATGGCCCAGGAAAATTATGAGATAATAATTACTGTTGTTTATTTTAAGCCTCTACATTTTGCTTTCTTATTAGAGGGCAATAGATAACTAATGCTACTTAACCTAAAATCTTCACTTTATTCATGGATTTTGAGTAGCTACTTACCTAAACTTAATAAATTCGGTATTGAATACTCTTTCTATTTTAGTGCTTTCTGTCACAGAAAGAGTCCTATCAGTTTAACATGAAGTAAGAAGATGAAAGAAAGGGAATTGTTAAGTCACCTGTGGATCATTTCCTATTCAAAATCTTTAGCAGTTGGGGGAAAAAAAAACCACTATTCCATTATCCTAATCTAAAGGGTGAACAATAACGCATCAAGTTATGGGAAAGATAATTTTTTTGATTTTTAACTATTTAATTTGAACCCTCTGAGCTCATGCCCTCCTTATGTAAATTTGTTCTGAATAGAATCATATGAAGAGAGGTAAACTGTTTAAATAGCTGTAAGAATAAATTTGGTTGTCTGTTTTAAATAAGATTTCCAGTCACCTCGAAAAGAAAAGTACAACACAGTACTCTGGGGGACTTAGATTGAAGAACTCTGTGGTTTACCCCTTATCTTTAGATGGTTCTTACAGTCACACATGTTTTGGAAACTTGGCCATCAAACAACTACAATGCTGTCAGAAAAACATTGTGATCTATAACATGTGGCAAATGAGGGGAAAGTTTGGTGGTACCCAGAGGAAGTTGCCATATTGTAGGGAGGAGATCCTAGAATCATTGAAAGATACCCAAGCATACCATGTAACATGTCACAAATTAAGGACAGACCCGTGGAAATAGTCTCTGGAATCCACTGGCCTTACCACAGAAACACTGCGGTCAGAGAAGATTCACTTTATTCAGTGAACCATAAACCAGCATGTTGCTAAAGCAGGAAAAAGAAAATCCTCCTGAAAGACATTCACCAAACGTTTCCAGACAGCTTCCTGATGCCACAGGGCATAACTGCAAAAGATGGGGATTAATCTTCATGGTTTTTTCCTGTTTCTTTCAGGTTTTATACATTGTTCTCTTTCACTTCTGAATTTTTCAGCCATTCAATAATTTCTCTCAAGACTTCAGTAATCAGAATATTGTGTTCTCAAATTGTTAATCAATTTCCTTATCAACGTTTTGTCTCATCCTTGCAAATAACACCCCGATTCAGAGCAAATATACAGGATGAATTCTATATACAAGAAAATCTAATATTTTTGGAGTGAGTTTTAACTGTTTTTTTTGCATACAAATATTTTCACAGAGAAACATTAATATCAATCCAAGTTTAATGCCATTTCATTAATAGGCTGTAGCAATTGATGTGACTATTGGAGACCTTATCAATTTAGAGCAAAATATTTGTTGTAAGCTTTTTTTGGGGGGTCACTTAACCACTGAAGCAAATCACCACCCCGTTTTTGTTCTTGTTGCTGTTGTTGCTGTTTTGTTTTTGAGACAGGGTCTTGCTTTGAGACAGGGTCTTGCTAAGGTGCTTTAGGCTGCACTAAGTTGTTGAGGCTGGATTTGAACTTGATATCCTCCTGCCTCAGCCACCAGTGCAGCTAGGATGCTAGGATTACAGGTGTGCCTCCACTCTGCACGGCTATATGCAAACTTTTTTTTTTTAAGAGAAAGTAGAGAGTGAGAGAGAGAGAGAGACAAAGAGAGAACCAATGTTATTTATTTTTTTAATCTGGGCTTTGTTTCTCCAACACTTATTGTACATGTGGTGTTGGTGTTCAAACCCAGGTTCTTCTGCATGCCAAGCAAGCATGCCAACCTCTGAGACACCACTCCAGCCGCTATTGTAAGCTTCTTCTTTTTTTTTTAGCATGAACAAAGGCCCATTCTTTATTTTTTATTAGATGGTTAGGATATTGTAAGCTACTTAATGTCCAACATATATAACATATTCCTGGACAATACATAAAACACATTAAATTTATTCTTACCAAATAAATATCCAGTTCCCTTTTTTTGTGTTTTAGTCCAAAACCTCATCTATAATGCATTATGATGCTTAGAATTCTTTCACATCTATGTATTTTTTCTAATGTGCAATAATAAAAATGTGTACATGCTTATGCGTTTTAAACATGTGTGCTGTTAACCACAAAAGCTGCCAGCCTCCATGAAAACTTTAAAAAATTATGGAAGAGAACGATTTCTATTTTGTAACAATCAATGTGTATTTTACCTTTGCTTTACCAAAAATGAGAATAAGTTTCAGAAAATATAATTATTTCATAAGTCATAAGTCCAATACCTGAGGGAATGAGGATTTGAACAAAATCAGTTCCATATAGAAATCCCTGTTTTATCTACATCAGAATAACACCAGTTAAGAGTCAAAATCCTGTTACTGTAAATGTACATATAGTAGAAACTTCAACAAAATACTTTTGTAAACACATATGTGATGAACATTCAAATTAATGTAACAAATAACTTAAATCCCTTTATGCATAAATACATGCATAAGTGGCAAATATGTGTGTGATTTTTTAAATATACATATGTCAGCACAATGACATCTTATCTAGGGTGTTTGTGGCTATGTGATGTTTAAGTGACAATACACACTCAAAAATATAAATCTATTTTCATTGTGCAAATAAATTCTGACACAATGTCAAATATTTGTGAACACACTTAACCTTTCTAATAGTATAATTTTATTTTTAACCAATGCCCACCAGGGGGTGCTGGCACATTGACACTGGTAAGTGGAGGACATTGGCTGACCTATCAGGTCAAATAAAATATGAACGATTAATTTCCTTAGACAGAATTTATTTCTGTATGTAGTTGTTAGAGAGGTCATTCGTACACATTTATAATGACCACCTTAAAATAAAATTAGAATTATAAGCAAAGTCAATTTATTTGCATTTTAATAGTCACAATTAAAGAATTTGAATTCCTAAAGTGGATTTGGATGAAACCTCATAGACACTGAATATTTCTTATCAAGGGTCATGATTGCTAGGCACAGTGGTGCACACCTGGAAACTCAGTGATGCAAAGAGGCTGAGGCAGGAGGATCATAAATTCCAGCACTTGCTGGTCCATTTAGAAGATTCTGTCTCAAACCAGTCTCAAAAAAAAAAAAAAATTGCTCAGTGATAGAGCAACCCTGGGTTCTGTCTCCAGTATTAAAAAAAAGAATTATTATAGTTATTTATTTAGACATGACTTATATGTATCAGCTATTATTAAGTTTCATGTTAAACACCATTAGAGTAGTTATAAATCATTGTTACAGCTTTGCAAAGCTGAGTTTTATTACTGTCAGTAATCAAGGGGGAAAAACATAGAAATAGAAATTAAATAAGTAAAATTACAAAAATTAATATTATTGGCTGCTAAATATTTAATATCTAATCAAATCATTTCTGAATACAGGATATCGACAACTGGTCAACTCAGTATAGTATTGTGTACAACAACTTGTTGGGTATTTTTAATAAAAACCAATCTAAGTCTGAACTGAATTTTATTGTAGGGGAACACATTTTAATGACATCAGTTGGATGCAAGTTTAGTATCTTCTACATAAATATTATGCTTCCTCTCCTCTTCCAAGATGTATTCACTCATGGAATTTAAGTAATTTTACTCATGGAATTCAAGTAATTTAACCATAAGGAAAACCCATATTCTTCCACTAGTGCATTTAAACTACTTGGTTGCTGCATCTTTTACTATAACATTCCACATCTTAGTTCAGTCAATCTGGGATACCAAGCATATTGCAAAATGATGTCCATCATGTTAAAAAGCATCTTCCCAAAATAAAAAAAAAAATGTTTGGGTGTACCAAGTCCTTGTCTTTCCCTGAAAATATTTGAGAAATGACAGAACCTCTGTAAATTTCTATCATGATTGTATTTTTTAAAATTTTTTTCAGAGAGAGAGGGATAGCAAGAGAGAGAGATAAAGAATCAATTTTATTTAGGTTTTCATTGCTCCAGCACTCTGTTATGTATACAGTGCTGAGGTTGGAACCCACATATTCACACATGCCAGGTAAGCACCTTAACTGCTGAGCCACAGCTCCAGCCTCCATGATTAATTTTTTAAGGAGAAATGTGGAGAAGTTTGTCCTCAAAAGAGAGGAGGATATTGGAACTGGAGCAGTGACTCAGGTGTTAAGACGCTTGCCTGGCATGCACAAGGATGCTGGTGTGAACCTCAGCATCACGTACGCAAGGAAGTGTTGGAGCAATGAAAAACTAACTAAAATTGAATCTTTCTTCCTCTCTCTCCCTCCCTTAAAAAAAAGAGGAGGATATCATTTTGTTCCATAATACCGATCTCAACCTATAATTCAAGTTCATTATGTTGAATTTCCTACACTGGTTTTATCATCCAACCACTTAACACTTCTCCAGCCCACTTTTATGTCGAGAACATTCTGCCACTTTCAATCAACAAGTTTATTAAATTTCTTAAAACTTAGTTTTATTTCCTTTATTTATTCACAGTTGTCTCCAGATTATAGAAATCATCATCATATTAAGAATAAGCATTTAATGAAACATTTGCTTTCACTCAGTTCAGAGCCTCACTATCTCATAGACTTTAATCACATTGCTGTTCTTCATTTATCCAGATGAGACATGAAATATTCAATCAATACATACATATTTTTCAGGTACCTGATTTGCAAGTAACTCTATTTGAGGAGACTGAGAACATTAAGTAAAAGAGATATCTCTTGGAACTTGTCATTCTCCATCTTTTCTGAATTTTATTTTTTGGAGGGGGATTTAGGTACAGGTGCCTTCCAACCACTAAACCACCCTCAGTCTAGCCTGGCAGTATATTGTGGAATTTTTAATGGATTTATTAGTGCATTATAGTTATTCATAACAGTGTGGCTCATTTTGACATGATCTTACATGCATGGAATATAATTTCCTCCATCTCTGTCCCCAGTACTTCCTCTTTCCCTTCACTTCTCCCTCTCCCTGTTCCCTTTATTCTACTGGTCTTCCTTTTTATTTATTGTTTTTTAATTGATGCATTTTAGATATTCATGGAGGTAAAAATCATTGCATTCTACTCATACATTCACTTAACATTATTTGATTAATATCATTCAAAATTTCATTTTTTCATTTTTCCCATTCTTCTTCCTTCCCCATGCATACCTTTTCTCTATTTCATTGGTCTTCTTATATTTTCATGAAACCCACACATTTCACCCTTATTTTGGATTAATAACTTGGTTATAGTAAAGTGTACTGCTATAAACATTATGGGCCTGTATCACTATAGTATACTGATTTTATTTCTTTAGTTTAAATCACAAGGATTTGGATAGCTGGGTCATATGGTGATTCAATGCCTACTCGTTTGAGGAATCTGCATATTGCTTTCCGAAGTGGTTGTACTAATCTGCAGTCCTATGAAAAAATTGTGAGTACCTTTTCTCCTACATCATCACTAGCATTTATTATTATTTGTACTCTTGATGATTACCATTCTAACAGGAGTGAGATGAAATTTGAATGTAGTTGTTATCTGAGCTTCCTTGATTGCTAGGGATGTTGAACATTTTTTTCATATACTTTTTGGCCATTTTTATTTCCATTTCTTTTGAGAAATGTCTGTTTAGTTCTTTTGCCCATTTATTGATTAGCTTTTTTGCTTTTTTTTATGTTAACCTTTTGAGTTCTTTATATATTCTGGATATTAAGCACCTTTCACAGGGCCACCTAGCAAACATTTTCTCCCAGTTTGTAGGCTATATTTTCTCACACCTTTTTTCACTTTTCTGTGCATGCACTTTTCCAAAAAAATATTTTTAGGTAGATACATCAGGATACACCCTGACATAATCATAAAAGCATGGAACACAGCCTGTTCCCATCCAGTCCTGAGCACTCCCTTCCCAAACTCCCTTCCCTTCTCCCTTCCCTCCACTCCACTGATCCTTCTTCAATTAATTTACAGCTGACCTTTTTTAAAAAACTGATTTCCTGCTGATACACCAGAGGCCAGGACCAACCGTGCCATATCCATGCATGCACATTGAAAAGTTCCGTCACACTCATTCCACTACTTCACTGTTCTTTCTCTTCCCTGCCCCTCTTCCTCCTCCTGAGTTCCCTTCATCTATTGATCTTTCCTCTATTTGATGAAATTGCTTCCTGCTTTTTCCCCCTTTTCCTTTCCCCCCCGCCACTCTTTCCTCCTTCTTCTTCTTCTTCTTCTTCTTCTTCTTCTTCTTCTTCTTCTTCTTCTTCTTCTTCTTCTTCTTCTTCTTTTTTTTTTTTGTCTGCCACTTATCGATTCTTGGTTTTATTTCTTGTGCTTTAGGAGATTTGTTAAGGAAGTTGGTGCCTGAACCAATATGTTAGAGTATTGGGCCTATTTTTTCATCTACCAGTTGCAAGTATCTGGTCTATTTCCTAGGTCTTTGATCCACTTTGTGGCTCATTTTATTTATTTATTTATTTTTGGCACTAGAAATTAAACCCAGGGGCACCTTGCCACTGAGTTATTTCCCAAGTACTTTTTATTTTTAAATTTGAGACAAAGTCTCACTGAGTTGGTTAGAGTCTTGTCAAGTTTCTGAGGCTGACCTTGAACTTATGACCTTCCTGTCTCAGTCTCCTGAGTGGCTGGGATTACAGGTTTGGCCCCTGTGCCTGGCTTTTGATTTTTGACTTTTGTCTAGGTTGAAAGACAGGAATCTAGTTTCTGTCTTTTTCATGTGGATATCTAGTTTTCCCAGGGCAGTTTGTTAAAAAGGCTATTTTTTTTCCTTCAACATTTGTCTTTGTACCTTTCTTGAGCATCAGAAAATTGTATATAAGCAGGTTTGTCTTTTTATATTATGTTCAACCTTATTAATCTTCACTTCTGCTTGATGCCCATGTTAGCTTATTTATGTTATTACAGTTTTACAGTATAATTTAAGTTCAGGTATTGTGATGCCACCAGCTTCAGTCTTGTTCAGGATTGCTCTGGCTTTCCTGGATCTTTTATTACTTCAAATTAATTTTAGAACTTTTTTTCTAGTTCTATGAAGACTATCATTGTCATTTAATAGGCATTATAATATTACCCTGTATTACCTTCACAATATGTAGTACACTGAGGAGGCGTTCTAATGCTGTTCCTATTTGGATTAATCCACCCATAGCATCTCACAGTGTCCACTTTGTATTTCACAAATCTCATAGATTTTCCTCATGATTTCCAAGTCTGAAGTCATTTCTAGTATCTCATAAACTACTCTTTCACGATCTATATGCTTTATCTTTTTTCTTCTGTGTTTTCTCTAAACATTAGGAATCTCCAAGGATTAAGAGTAGGCATTTTATCTTCACTATGTTTCAATCTACAAAGCAATCCAAAAAAGAAGGTTCTAGAAACTGGAAGTTTCCAGTTACCAGACAATAAGAATCACTACTGCCTGAACACTTATGCCATTAAGTTTACAAGATGGCCTCGTAGATTCTGGAGGACACAATATATTATACCTTATATAATACTCAGTAAGTTCAAGATTTGTAATTCTTTTAGCTTTATATAAGGATACAGGCTCTTTTTGGGCTTTCCAACTGTTCCTCATGCTAAATAATAATCACATTCTAGATGTAGTCACAATATGAAATGATTTTGGAGTTAGTAAAGATCTCAGGTTGCTCCATTTGTAAACTACAATATGTCAAATAAATTCATGTTCTCTTTCCAATTATTCCCTATGCATACTGTAAAACTATTATGTTGTCTGTTTATATTAGTGGTTCAAACAATTTTAAGCACACAGATTTTATGTATGTATTTTTTCAACTACCCTATTAGGCAGGACTCCTTATGTTCCTAGAGACAAAATGATCTCTTAATTCACAGATGTTAAAGTTTAAAAGAACCAGTTGACTTCGGATGATGTTAGATTATAAACTCAAATGATATCATTGGTCATTCTCTCTCTCTCTCTCTCTCTCTCTCTCTCAATCTCTCTTTCTGTTTCTCTACAATTATAAGATCTGTTTTCCATGCACACAGGATTATAAGATTAAAAAAGAACTAGTAAATTTGAATTTCAGATAAGAAATATAGATTTTTTAGTATAAATAGACACAAACATTGTATGGGACAATATTTTTTGTGGTTGTTTTTATTTTTTTGTTTTTGTTTTTCCTTCCCTGAAGCTGGCATACCTATATAGCAAGATTACACTCAGGGAGGCTGCCTTCACCAGTCCATCCTCACCAAAACGTTTAATCTAATATCCCCCCAATTAGCCACTAAAGTAGGAAGTAAGCTTCTTTTTCCTTAAATTCTCTGATATCATCTTATTGATCCAAACTGAATAATAACTTTTAAACAATTGTCCAGGCCTGAGAAGGAGAATGCATGCATCTGTTGAATCTGCAGCAAGTTCTGTCCTTCACCTACAAGGGAGAGGGCCTGCATGACAGCCAAACCAAATCATATTTACTGCAGGAAAGTGTGGTCTAGAGGGGAAATGTATGTTAGAAATGAAAAAGGAAACTAATACCAGAGGAGATGCTCCTTGTTGTGACTCCTACCTTAGATATTCTTGACTTATAATAATTATGGAAAAGATATAAATAATTGAATTATATTTAAAAGGCTCCATATTTTATCAATCACAACTAAATTCACTTCATATTATGTTAGGTATGAATCAACACAACATATCAACGTGTGAACTGATTAATGGGAACCTCCCAATCGTTGCATGGATGGCAGAGAGTGCAACTGGGAGTTTCAATTCAGAACATAGCACTTGGGTTAGACAGACCTGGACTCTAGGCTTTTATTAATCTCTTATGCAAAGTAACTTGGACTCACAAAATCTTGGTCTATAATTAGAATTACTTCAATGGGTGAGATTTTTTTTAAAGTGCATGGGCTGACCAGGGCATCTAGTATATTACTTAAAAATGTTAACTGTGATATATCAGCAATGATCTGAAAATAGTCTTCCAAGTAGTATCGTTGGCATTTCTTGCACTTTTTCCATATTCAGTAGATTATCATCTGCTGGTTTGAGGCTGTCTCTTCCAGAAGGTTAATTAACTCTTTAAGCTCATTTTTCATTAGTGTATGTTTTTCAAAGTACTCATGTCAACTTATTTTCATCTCTATTAAATTCATCTTATGCTAATTAGTTAAGGATTTTTTGAATAATATTGAATTTTTCATTTTGACTCTCTTGACTTTCAAAGTACATTTTTCCCATATCTTTGGTTGTCTAGATTTGATACTCTGATAGTTTTTGAGTATAGATGCACATTGAAGCAATACCCTTATTCAACTTTCTGTAATCATATGTAAATTGCACTCCTTGATATATTTTGTGCATAATACATAATAATTTTCATGACTTTTACTTTCCTTCACCAAAATATAACTGCCATTTATCTCCTGTGGCTAAGAATCTGGGATATCCTCCAGTTTTTCTCTTAAAACTTTATATTTTTCCACCCCAAAAAATACAATTTGCCTTGCAGGCTTAGAAATTTTAATACACATCTCCCTTTTACAGATAAATTACAAAATAAATAACAAGTTGGAGCATTGGTTCCTGGAGATCTGATCCTATGCTTCTGAAAGTAACTTGTAAGTATTCCTTTTTTCATACAATTTAAAAGAAGAGGGAGAAAATGTTCCTGCATTTAGATTTCATCCCATGTCCACCCCACAAATTTAAATAAATTGTAGGCAAATAGATTGATTAATCAGTAGATAGGTTACACATGTAATTCACCTAATGAACACGGAATACATACAGTAAAAGTTCTTAGCCACATGATAAAAATTCTTGTTAAGAGATCCTCATTGTGATGGGTAGGCATTCAATCTGATAGCTCTTGTAAAGTTTCCCTGCCTGAAACTCATAGCAAATATCTGGATTGGCAAGAAGTATACCTCACTCAGAACTTTAAGTCTTTAATAATTGAAAAATAATTTTTCTTCATAAAAATGCTGAGGAAACTCTGGAGAAAAGTGCCTAAAGGGCAAGTCACTGGAAAATGCAAATGACACAGATTCTAAAATCCTATATGGAAAGCCCCATTCTAATGCTTGCTGCTTAGCCTTCCACACACATTATCTGCCTGTTCATATGGGAAGTTAAAAGTAAGGTAGATTCTGATTCTATCTCATCACCTACTTGTTATAATATTTCGATAAGTTATTTTTCTTCTCTGAATCTCGTTTCCACTATGCATAAAATGCTAATCTAAAAACTTAAATTCAGGATACTGTATTAAAAACTAAAAATTTGGGGCTGGAACAGTGGCTCGGCGGTTGCAGCGCTTGCCAGGCATGCACAAGTACACGGTTCGAACCCCAGCGCCCACATAAACAACTAAGTGTCAGAGCAACAAATGCCATGTGAAAAATCTCAATAAAAATTGATTCTCTTTTCCTCTCACTGTCCTTCTTTCTTAAAAAAAAATAAAATAAAATTTTATCCAGTTTTGTGCATGTTAACCCTCAATATGTCTTGTATTTTTAAGTCCTTTTCTTTCTAAGTTTCTTAATCAACTCATTGGGGTTTTAGTGAAAGTAGTTTATCATTAAATCTTTAGAGGTTTATTGACTAGACAATAAGTGTTAAAAAGAATTTGCCAAACCCCAGTGCTATTTTCATCATTGTAATATTAACAATCACTACTATTAGGCCTACAACTAATTTACTAGAAATAGGAGTAGAATTGCAAAAGAATATTGAACTAGTAGTAAGAAAAACTGAGTCCTAAGAATACTTTATTACTAACTTATGTAATACAGAGGAACAGCATTATATGGCAATTCTATTCATCTCTGGCATTCAATTTTTTCATTACTATGTCCTAAATCTAAAGCTATACTTATGAAATTTCATGTCAGTGAATGCCATTTAATTCTAATATACTATAATTATGAGTGATGCACTATAATTTGACAACTGTCAATAGACAGTGCTCACCAAGAGACCTTCCTAAACCTGACAATGCCCAAAGAGGAGTGAGCCTCCAGTCTGTGCTCAATTACTACCAGTTTTTTCCTCTTGGCACTAATTATTTTTCAAAACATGAATCTACCAGGCCAAAGCAAACAGCTGCTGGAAATTTATGCCAGGCCATCAGAGTTGTTCTCTCTGGAACCCCAGTATTGAACTTCTTTCTTTTTGACTTTATTGTTTTGTTTTGTTTTTGGAACTTAGGGAAGACTTCAAATTTTATTGTATACAGGAAAAGAAAAACACATCAGTTCCTATACATTTTGTCAATTCCATAATCTTTTGGAAGTTGCTCAACATTAATTTCCTGTTGTTATATGGAGATTCTTCTTGACCAATACTTTATAGATAATGCTGCGAAATTGTAACACAGCAAGAATGTGCTTCCTTTACAGTAAGGAGAGTGAATGCTCTCTTGTAAGATGATCTAGGAGCCTTTGTCAGCATTTTTATGAAAACCCCGATTTTCAGTCATTTATAACATCAGCAAACAGGACATCAGAGGGAGTTAATACCATCTGTTGTTATTAAGAGTGACATTGTCCAAGGTTAGGCCATGCACACAAAAATCTTTGCTTCACTGTGTTTTCTAAGAATTGTTCAATTTAGTTTACAAAAAGTATGCAAAGATCAATTTGTATGAAATTGAAACCCTGGTGTAAAAGCTGTGAATCAAACAAAGAAAATACAGATTTATCAACTCTTGTCTTTTTTTTTCTGTTGTGTGATAACACCATGCATACATAAAAGAAGTCATAATTGTAATTCTAAAACCTGTAAAAGCCTTATCTATCCTGAGAAAACCTAATACCAATAGAAATTCTTCATTTATATTTTGTAATAAGCAACCCCCCAAGAGCACAGCAATTCAGGGACAAAATTAAAGAAACTGAGTTCTGAATTTCGAGAAAGTATCCATTTTGGCACATAAAAAGGTGAGAGAGTAGAATGCTGTGTCATCAGCTATCACTAAGTTGGATCAATACATTAAGCAGAAAAGAAAAATTAAAATCATGAAGTTCAAACATCATGCCAACTAGTGCTATCATTTTAAAACCTTGTAAGACTAGGCTACAGGAAAAAAATTGCTAAATCAATTCAACATGACAAAAACATAAGTTACTACTCATATTGTCATCATTATTGATGATACTTCATGTAACTCAGAACAACTTTTGAAATTCATTAATTTTTACATTCTTCCTAATTTTGGGAAATTACTATAACTTGAAACTTTGATAAACTAATGGCTCAATGACTTAAATACATTTTCTCAGTTAAATCTAAAGAGTGGCAAGCTATCTTTGAGGCACTGAAGAGGATGTGTCAGCTGATGTCACCATATGCCTGCCTTCCTTCTCTCTGCCTTTTTAATTTTTATTTCCCTTATTCCCAGTGGGTCCTGTCCTCAAAAATCATGTCTCCCCAGAGCACTTTGTCACATTCTTAGGTGAAGATTCCTCAGTCATGTCAGAAGCATCTAGTCATAACAACTAACATCGAGGTTAAAGGTTTCCTTAATTTCCACCCAAGTAAACAAAAAGTGACTTCTTTTTAGAAAGTCCATTCATTGTTCTAAGAATTCTAGTATACAATTTCGCAAATGACTGCTTTATAATAACAACTTACAGTTTTCTAAATTTTAAAGTCTGCAAAGTGCTCTTATACACGTAGTAGCATCTGATCTTTGCCCCCACCCATTGAAAATGCTGACATAAAAGTCAGTTGCTAAAGTCATGCAATTAGGCCATTCGACAAGTTTTAAGTTAAAACTCTGTTGTTAGAAATTGGTATTTAAAAATTGAGTAGCTTTTTGACCAAAGGGCACTAAACTCATAATGTTGTAAATGCTATCCTCTATTCCCTGTGAAAATTTTATTTTAACCACGAACCATTTTAATGTTGTAGGAGTTAATAGTTCCACTGAGACAGGGAGGGAGAATGGGGGAGATAGTCTGTCCTAAACTAATAAAATTCTTACACTAAATGAATATGTAAGAAATTAATTTCTTTAATACCATGCCTGTAAATGAACGATGTGATAATGCATTCCTGTTCAAGAACAACAGCTCCACCCTAACTAGGATTCTAAGGAAAGTGCACTAGATAATTTTACACATAGCAATCACTGTATTTTCCAAATAGATTATTTTGTTCTACTCTTATATGTTAATATTGGTAATTTCATTATGAACCCATCATTTTTTCTCTTGACATTAGTAATTTATAACTTTGGGCTGGAGTAATGGCTTGGAGGTTACAGCTCCTGCCTAGTATATTCCAGGACGTGGGTTTGAACCCCAGCACTACGTAAGCAATGAAGTGTCAGAGGAATTTCCACCAATTATTCCTTTGTTTGACTACTGTGATTTTAAAAAACTCTATAGATTTTATTTATGTCTATATGTGAAAATATGACTACATATTCCTAATATGGAAAAATATTTTTCTGGTGCTCTCCTTTGTCACTTAGCACCTAAGAGGTCATTTCATATTAACACAGAGAGCGATTCTTACTCTCTTCAGCAGGGTATTCTACTACACGTGTATTAAATTCCCTCTGAGTTTTTATTAATGGACATTTTCTCAACTACATTTTCCTCTTACAAGTAAGGTCGTGGAGATACCCCCATAAAAACATTCTGCATTTGGTTGAGTGAATTTATTTCACGAATTTGTAGAAAAGGAGTAGTCTAGGTCAATAGGGCTTATGCATTTGTACATGTGGTAGATATTGATAAGTTGTACCACATGGAAACTGTACACGTTAATATTCCCAATAATGATACAAAAGAATGCTTAATTTCTCATAATTTCAATACCAAACAGATGATTTATCTTTCCACTCTCATAAGTAGGAATGATTATCAGTATTGTTTTAATTTGTATTTCTTATTTTCTTAATAAGTCCAAGAATATTTGAAATGATATTTGAAAATGGTTAAAAGTCATTTGCTTTCACTTTTTTTGTGTGAAATCCCTTAAAACGTTTTCCTACTAAGTAATCCTTTGTTCTTAATAACTTCTAGAAACTTCATGTATTTAGGAACTTCTAAAATAAATTTTAAATGGTATCAACTTTTTATAATTTTCCTTATAGATGAATTTTAAGTTTATGTAAATAAATTTATCTGTCATATCTTAATGGTTATACATTTTAGGAAACTGACATTTCATAGTCAAATGTTATCAATCAATTTGCATAATATTGTATTGATAATTTCATTTTTGTATTTGTACATTTAAATACTTGACCCATTTGGAAATGAATCCTATACGTGAGAGGTGTACTTTAACTTCACTTTTTCTATTTGGTTACCAAGAAGTTACAATACTGAATACTAATGAATCCTTGTTTCCCTTTGTTATTTCAGATTTCCATCTTTTTATATATTCTATTGCTCTATGCAATTTACTTCTACACTTTCTCATTTTAAATTAGTAATCTAAGATATGCAAAACTTGAACTTTTAATAATGGGTACTTTTGTTTACCATATTTTTAATTTGTTATTTTCAATTGACAGTGTACATATATATTTATCATGATGAAATTATATTTTGGTACATGTATATTGCAAAATGATTAAATGAAGCTAATTATCATATTGATTTATATGACATATTTATCATTGGTTTTTAAGTGGAATACTTAAAATTTTCTGTCAGCAATTTTAAGAGTACAAGACATTGCTGTTAACTACATATTACCTGTTCTACAATAGATCTTTTGAACATATTCCTTCTTTAATTTGCTATATTTTTTAAGACAGAGAGAGAAAGAGAGTAAATTTCATTTATTTTGTTCATCTTTTTTTTTCTTTGTTTTTCCAACACTTGGTCATATATGTGGTGCTTGGGTTTGAACCTGGGCTTTTGCACATGCCAGGCAAATGCTCTACTGATGAACCACCGTTCTAGCCATATTTGCTACCTTTGACGAAATATTTTGAGTCTTCAGGACCTGCAATTCCCTCGTTATCACCAGTTTAATTTCTCTTTCTGTGAGATTGACATTTGTAGTTTCCACACATAACTGAGATCACGTAGTACTTACGTTTCTGTGCCAGGCTTGTTTCACTTAACATAATGCAGTGCATACTGTCACAATTGGCAGGAAGTTGTTTCTTTTTTTTTAAAAGAGGGAGGGGCAGTGAGAGAGAGAAAGGGAGAATCAATTTTATTTAGTTTTTCATTTTGATTTCATTATTTTGATACTTTGTTGTGTATTTGGTGCTTCTTTTTATTTATTCATTTATTATATTTTATTTTTAATTATTTATTAAAGAGTTGAGTTATTGTACAATCACAAGTGCATGAAAAGTAACAGCATGATAAGCATATGTTCTTAAACCAGAATTGCACCCACATCACTCATACCCCAGTCTCTTGATTCGTCTATATTTCTTTACCCCTATAAGCAATGTAAATGCTTAGATTCTGAATATTCCAGAATTTAATGATTGCATAAGTATTATTTGGACTCTGAGGTGGGTAAAGAGTATGCGGCATTGTTGATTTTCTCCCTAGATCGCTCCCTATTTTCCCTCCCTCTCCCTTCCCCCCATCTGTCCTCTCTCCATATATCTATGGTAGCCCTAGTTTCTGTGTTGCTATGCCTTTACCCAGACATTTCTTTTTGAAAGCTTAACAGTATTTATTGTGGTACGTACCATATACTATCTTTTACCCATCAAATAGACACATCAAATAGGCACATTGTCAGTGGAAAAATAAATTATATCTTAAAATAAACAAAGCAACATTATATTTCACAGTATATTCATTTATTCATTTAATAATCCTATTTTTTAAATTTTCAAATAATTTTAGATTTACTTAAGTATTTAAGAGTAGAAAAACTTCCCATAGGCCTATAACCAACTTCTTCTATTATTCCCTACTTACATTGCTATAAAGCATTTATGACAGATAAGAAATTGTTATTCATTTATTGACATTATTAGCCTATATTCATATTTCCTTAATTAGCATTAATATATTTTTCTCTTTTCCAGGATCTCATCTCACATATTACACTATATTTGGTAGTCATGTACCTTTCTCTTAATCTGTTTTTACACTTACTTTGTTTTTAATGATCTCAATAGTTTTAAAAGACACTAGTCAAGGATTGTGTAAAAAATTTGTAAGTTCAGATTAGACTGTTTTTGTACTTATTTATTGTTTTTTAAATTATTAGACTTAAATAACATATTTTGAGGAGCAAGACCACCAAAATAAAGTGCAATTTTCATCACATAATATCTGCAATACAGATTATTAATAAATGCATTACTGTTGATGCTAAATTTAATAATTTATTTTTAGGTTCATAATCCATAACTTTAATCCTTTTATTTTTCCTTCCTATATTGTAATTATTGAAAGAAAGTCTCTATATACATACCAAATTTAAGGAATGAGAGTTGGGTCTATGCTCCCTATGCCAAAAAAAAAAAAAATCAACTAAAGAATAGTTTTAATATACAATTCCTTTTGTTTTTAATCTTACAGATACCAAGCATTTCCAAAGATATTTAGAATTGCCTCTTATTCCCACCCCTTTCAGTAAAGTTGTCTCATGTATTTTTAATATGGCTAGATTTTCTGTCACATTTCATCATTAAAATCCACTTGCTGCCTAAACCTATGTGTATATGAATATATGTATTATGTATATACATATACACATGTATACATGCATGCACATATATAACATGCACATACATGTATACATTCATATTTTATAACTTATTGAAAACAGGTTACCTTTATCCAATTATAGAACATTAAATGATATAAATAAATACCAAACAAATTCATTTATATATTAATATGGAGATTATTACTATAGACAATTTTAGTTTTGAAGTTTAGAATTGTGTTATAGTTAGGATATGAGCTGTCCCTAAATTCTCCTTTGTTAATTTATAAATATTCAGGGGTAAAATGGTTAGATTGCAAAAGGTGCAACCCAATCAGTGGTAACTTTTGTGGGTGGTGTATATCTGGAAGAGGTCCATCTCTGAGGGTGTGCCCTGGGACAGTTTATCTTTCCTGCAGTTCCTACCCACCTCCTCTCTATGTGCTTCCTGGCTTCTGTGAAAAGAGCAGCGTTCCTCTACCATCCTGTTCTCCTGTGATGTTCTATCTCATATCCCATCATGGGTCCAAAGAAACGGAGACAGCCAATCATG
The DNA here is from genome assembly GCA_004027875.1 of Aplodontia rufa. Lineage (NCBI taxonomy): Eukaryota > Metazoa > Chordata > Mammalia > Rodentia > Aplodontiidae > Aplodontia > Aplodontia rufa. Next base: position 25,379 of record PVKS010010943.1, read on the forward strand.
GACTGAACATGTGATATCATGAGTTAAAATAAACTTTTCTTCCTCTAAGTCATTTGTATAAGGTGTTTTGATCACAGCAATGCGAATGGTACCAAGAAGTCATTACTGTGACTAACCTTACCATGTGGGTCAAGCCTTTGAATCTGATTTGCAGGAGGAACTGGAAATGTTTGCAGATGAAGACTGGAGGTGCCTTAGAATGTTGTAATCAGAGCCTAATGAGCAATTCTGGTTGGAATATAGAAGTCAAAAATGCCAGGAAAGATGCAGATATTAGAGACTGCTCATGAGCACTCTATCAGGATTTGGACTAACAGCCATTTGTGTTATATTCTAGCCAATAACTTGTCTCTCATTTCCCTAGGTCCTGCAACTCATGTGAGGATGAATTTAAAAGTAACGGACTAATTAATCTGGCAGAGGGAATTTCAAGGCATCACAGAATTCATACCATGGTACAGATATTGCTCAAAGCATTTAGCCACATTTACTATGAGAATCTGGAGCAGAAAGAAGGGAAAAATGATTGTAAAAATTTGCAGTTTGGCCAGAAAATTTCATGTAAAACTGGGGCCAAGGAAGATGTGGTTGTTGAAAACACTATCACAACTATGAAAAGTTGTGTGCTTTGCACGGAAAATAAGAAAGGAGACATAAGTGTATCTCAGGAATTTGCAAGACCATACTCATTGGTAGAAGTGAAAACTCATTTATGAGACAGTGGAGCACCCTGTTCACACACACACACACACACACACACACACACACACACACACAAATTGGTTTCCCCAGGATTAATTTCACTGCTTGCAGCTTCACAGGCCAGAGAGGCCACTGCTGCCTTGTCTTGCGGCAGCTTGACAATGCTCGAGCTGGGAGCATCCAGTGGTGTCAGTCACGTGGTGCAGTTTCTGCAGGAATGCAAGATACTGGAGTTACAGGATTATTGAGCCTTCCACTGAGATTGCAGAGGAAGTTCCAGGAAGCAGGGAAGATTTTGCAAAGTCATAAGTCCTGTTGGTTGCCCCTGAGAAGGTAATGTATTAAGCTCTGACAGGGAAATTGAAGCTAGAACACACACCCCAGGAATTCAGAGGTGCCAAGTAACATGTTCTGTCTCTGTCAAGGAGAGTCAAGCTAAAAGGGAGGCCATGTAGGCTGCCACTGGAAAGCTCAGAGGTTCAGAACTACACACGTCCTTTGGAGAGAACAAATAATTAGTCTGTGGTCTAAATGCCAGAGGATCATCTGTAAGAAATATTTACCTGGTTGGGTTTAGGTCTTGCTTTGCTCTCTTTCTTAGCCCTTATTTCTCACTTTTGAAATGGAAATGTTTATTCTGTGTCCTTCTGTATTGAATGTATGTGATTTGCCCTGGATTTTTATAGAGACTCACAGCCAAGAGGTTGTCTTGAATTTCAGATGAGTCTTTAGAGTTGACCTTTGGACAATGCTGAAAGTCTCCAAAAGCAGTTTGGAAAGTTGAAACTGAGCTTTGAGATAGATTAAATCTATTTTGCACTGTGGTATGCACATGAATTGCAGGGGAAGGGAGGGAAAATTATGGTATGGATATGAAGTACACGCAAAAGATTCTGTGCTTAATGCAGTAACACTCAGAGGCGAATGATCATATTAAGAGAACTCTAACCTTTCAGTCCATACTAACTGGAATGGACTGAGTGCCAACTATAGGCAGATAGGATGTGGCTAGAGGAGGCGACTCCCTGGGGGCACGCATTGGCATGTTTCATCTTCTTTGAAACCCTGTACACCTTTTCTCTACTTCCTGCCTGCCATGAGAAGAGCAGTACTTCTCCACCACTGGCTTCCACCATGATGTTCTGCCTCACCTTGGTACTGCAGAGGAGTCAGAGCCATTAACTAAACACCTGAAACCATGAACCCTGCCTGATAAACACTTTCTCCGCTAAATTGTTCTTTTTCTGTATTTTTGTCACAGTGATGAAAAAGTGACCAACACAGGTTGAATGTTTATACTTCTTGTACACTGGAACTTAAATCCCAAGTTGATGATATTGAGGCGATGCCACTGGGAGATAATTAGGCTATGAAGACTTTACTCATTAATGCCCTTATAAATGACCTTGAGGAAATGCATTTTTTCATTTTGGTCTTTTGCCCATCTTCCTTTCACCATGTTGAAACCTGTTGCCATGTGAAGAGGATACACTAAGGATCCATCTCAGGCACAGAAAGCCAGTCATGAGGCATGCTGTTGCCTTGGTCTTGAATTTTCTAGGCCTCAGGACTGTAAGAAACAAATTTATATTATTTATTAATTACCCAGATGAAATTATTGTATTATAACAGCAAGACTAGAACCAGACAGCTTATGTTCACCATCATATCATACAGAAGAGCTCTACTGTTCTCAAACATCTCCTGTGTTTCATATATCCAACCCTCCCCCTAACTCTTACAAGCAGTGGCAAATATCTATTGCCTTTCCCAGACAATTGTACGCTTTGAATCATTTAGTGCTATGTTTCCAGTGTGCCCTCTTCAAAATATAAGTGTCAGCAGTCTGATAGTATCAAAAGATAGGTCCTTTTAGAAGTGATTAATTCATGAGGACTCTGCACTTATGAAAGGAAATAAGGCCCTCATTAAAAGGGTTTAAAAAATCATTCATCTTGGTTGTCTTCCTGCTTTCTGCCATGGGTGGATACAACTATACTCTCCTGCTAGGGATGCAGCCCTCACTGGAGGGATCAACCTGCCAAGTCTGGATAGTAGATGCCTAACCACCTCGAAACTTGAAAAAACAAATTTTATTATGTTTATTCTTTATAAATTACAAAGTTTCAAGCCAAATTGTACTGAGGCAGGAATTTAAAACTAGAAATTTCAAAAATCAATATATATGTATTTGTTCATTAACATCTGTAACAGGAGGGAATCACAGAGGCGACAAGAAATTGGGGAGTTGGTGAAGTAAGGGAGAATCTGGATAAGGATCAGGTTCAAGTTACTTTGTCATTACATATGTATGTGTGAATCTGTAGCAACAAATTCCTTCCATATGTAAGACTATGCTGAACTAATTAAAGAAAAAAGTTACAAAGTCTCATATTTTTTATAGCAGCACACATGGACTAAGACACACAGTACACAGATTTTTGACTGATTTTTTTTGAGTTAATAATGTGCATTCAAGAACTATCTATAGCTGGGCATGTTGGAACACTCCTGTAACCCCAGTGATAAGGAGACTGAAGCAAGGGAATCTCAAATTCAATGCCAGCCTAAGCAATTTAGGGAGACCCTGTATCAAAACAAAATATAAAAAGCGTTGGGGATGTTGTTTAGTGGTTAAGCTTAAGTGTCCTGGGTTTAATTCGTGGTACAAGCCTCAAAAAAAGAAGAACTCTCTATATTTCCTTATGATTTGTTTCCCATTTATTTTTGTTGCTGAACAATATGGCATTATACCAAAAAGTAAAGTTGCTGAACCATTTGGTAAGATTCTGTGTTAGTTCATAAGACATTGCTAAGCTGTCCCCCAGAGTAACTCTATCAGGAATGAGTAAGAGTGGTAGTTTTACCTCCTTGCAAGCAACTTGCTAATGTCTTCGCTTTGTATTTTCGTTATTCTAATGAGTATATAGCTGTATCTCACTGTTTTAATGTGTAATTTTTAAATGATAAATGGTATTGAGCATCTGTGTATATGCTTAGTGTCTATTGCTATATCTACTTTAATTGTGTCCATTCAGAATTTTGATCAATTTTTAATAGACTGGGTTTAACATTGAGGTTTTGGGATTTTTAGAAGACTGATTTTAAATGTGATTTCATTATAAAATATGAATTCAGTCCTTTTGAACTCTTTTACCATGCACACATTTTCACTTTTAATTAAGTGTACTTATAAGTTTCTTCCTTCATAAATAGTCCTATTGGTATGTATCACAAGCATCACCAAGCACAAGGTTATATAAAATTTCTCATGATTTCTTCTAGAATTTTGTTTTTAGATCTTTAATCCAGTTCGAGATATTTTTTGTGAAATGCATAAAGGATGAGTTTGGATTAATAGTCTTACGTAGGGGCTGGAGCAGTGGCTTGGCGGTTTTAGCACTTGCCATGCATGTGCGAGTATGTGAGTTCGAACCCCAGCACCACGTACACACAAAGTGTCAGAGGAATGAAAGTCACATGAAAAACTAAGTAAAAATTGCTTCTCTTTTTTCTCTCCCTCTCACTGTCCCCTCTTTCTTTACCAAAAAAAAAAAAAATAGTCTTATGCATCCAAATTTCCAACACTATTTCACTATAATTTATCATTGACTTAATCTTGCCTCTGTCATTATCAGCTAAGTCTGTGTGGGTCTCTTTTTGGACTCTCCATTATGCTGTATTGATCTTTTTTTTTGACCACACCATTATGTCTCAATTATTTTAGTTTCATAGTCAGCTTTGCAATCTGTGTGAACATTTCAGTGACATAAGTCTTCAGTATCAGGCTGGCTATTCTGATATTTTTTTTCCTTCTGAATAAACATTAAAATAACTACGTTCATAACCACAAAATAGCTCACTGGGGTTTTGTTGTGAATGTATGGAATCTATACATCAAGTTGAGTTTAGAAGAATGAATATCTTAACAATACTGAATGGCCCAATTCATAAACAGACTGTCTCTCTATTGATTTAAATAATCTTTTGAACTTTTAAATATGTGTTTTATAGCTTTCCATACATGTTGTGATTTAGATCTAAGTGCTTAGCTCTTTAGGAATGAATTCAAACAATATTTTAAAATATCTTAATTGTTCATTATTAGTATACAATCTTGCTCTACTTTCTTAGTTCCAAGATATTTTTATTGATTCTTTGGGAATTTTAACATAGATAATCATGTCATCTGGGGAAAAAAAAGAAAGAAAATTTTTCTTCGTTTGTTCCAGTCTATAGACATCTTATTCATTTTTCTTTCCCTTTTTGTATTAGCTAGAACTTAACAATATAGTGCTGAATAAGAATGATGAGAAATGATGTCACTTCTCATTCCAGTCTTAATGGAAAAGTGCCCAGTCTCTCACCATTAAGTATTATGTTAACTTTAGATTTTTCTTTAAACAGACATTCTTTATCAAGTTGAAGACTTTTCCCCCTGTTCTGTATTTGGTGAGATTTATTGTTACGAGTGGATACGGATTTTGTCAACTGGTTTTTGGCAACCGTTGATACAATCAGATGAATTTTCTTGGCATATGACTACATTAATTGAGTTTTAATGGTGAACCTGCATTGCCTCCCTAGAATAAATTCCACTTGGTTGCATTGTATGTAATTCTTGTTACATTGTTGGATTCAATTTGCAAATATTTTGTTATAGACTTTCACATTAATACTCTTAAAAAATATTGGCTGATTCTTTCCTCATCTTGTTTGACTTTTTAGTTGGATGTTTTATATACATTAATAGGAACCAAGATAAATAAACCTCTGATGTGAGCATTTCTGTTAATCTGGATAAGAGTGGGGCTTTATTTCAGGATTTATTCATAGGAAACTGGAGGCTTCAATTTCTTCTAGTGTTCTTGTTCTTGTCTCCCCTGCTGACTTTGGACTTCCCTACACATTCCTACACATAGTGAGTCTGGGTCCTGCAGCTATTTTAAGTATCACTATTATTTTATTGGGAACCATATGTCACAGTGGGAAAGAAGGAGAAGCATTCTGGATGCTTATGATACAATCTCCTTCTTTTAGCATTTCTTGGTCTCCAGCCTGCAACTTTCACAAATTTAAATTCTTGTGTAACCTCTTCTCCTCTTTGGGGAGACTGGAACATGGAGGGATGGAAGGGAGGAATGCTTTCTCCCAGGGCTTGTGGACAAAGTTCTGGAAAATTATTTTCTGCCTCTGGAGGGCCTTTGTTAAGAAGACAGTTCTGGGGATTGAGTGGTGACTTGTCGGTTACGGCGCTTGCTCAGCATGCTCAAGTACACAGGTTCAAACCCCAGCACCCAAGTACACAACTAAGTGTTGGTACAATGAAAGCCATGTGAAAAATTCAATAAAAATTGATTCTGTCTCTCTCTCTCCCACACTGTCCTTCTGTCTTTAAAAAAAAGATGGCAGTTCTCTGTGTAGTCATAGTTCTTATTATCTCTCTCCCCTTCCAGATCCCCATGCAGAACTCTTTGTCACATTGTCCCAGTGAGAATATGGAAAAGTTCCCAGGGAAAAAGCAGATTCAAGTACAGAAATCCTTTAGAGGAGGTGGCCAGGTGTGTTTTCTCTTTCTCACTCCATCCAGGGTAGCCTCTAGCAATGCACCACTTCCATCTGAGTCTTCACACACACACACACACACACACACACACACACACAGCTCCAGAGGCTGCCCCTCTGGATCTACCTGTCTGCCAGATTTCCCCTTTCATTTTGTCTAGTTTTTCTTGTAAGGATGAGACTGATTGTATTCAAGCTCTGTAAATTTTTACCCTTTAAGTTTTTCCAACAGGAAAACAGTTCTAAAACTCAAGATCGTTTTACTTTTCCCTTCTCAATGTTTATATATAGTTTTTCCATCTAATTTAACTGTCTCCAGTATTTAATATGAGTAGTCACCGTAGCCATCCATTTCTTCCTGACATTAGAGGGACCTCATCAATGTTTCTTCACTAAGAATGTTGCTGAGGTTGCATTTGAGATACATGTATTTTTGCATTGTTAACAGCTATCTATCCTTTCTGTTTAAGGACTGTTATTTTTTAATTAAATATGATTGTTACTTTTTTTATCTTTTTCTATTTCATTGTTTTCCTTACTTTCATTTAGACTAGAATTTCTGTAATAATACCTACTTTGTTTTCATGTTCTGAAGGATTTTGCTAATATTTCATTTATGATTTTTCTTGAGAGTGGTTAGTGAACATTATTGTAATGTTATACCTAATGTGGGAATCAATGTTACTCTGGTTTCATGTACAGGATTTAGAAGTTTTACTTTCCTGCTATATTCTACAATCATTTCCTATGTTCTGAAATTGTTTAAATGTCACGGGGATCATCACTTTTCAAATGCGGCAAAATGTCCTTGCAAAATAATTGGTTCTGATGGTATTTTGTTGAGAATAGTTCTTTAAGAATACCATCCAATTCTACTATGGAAGTTGATCAATTTAGATTATTTGAACCTCTTATGTGAAAGATTTTAGCTAAATGTATTTTCTGAAACAGGTATTCATTCATTCCTAGTATGTTCTTAGACTTTATTTTCTAGTGTTATGCAATTAAGTGTTTTCATTATTTTAATTAGTTTGCTTATGCAAGTTACTGTTCTATTTGCTGTGCATGTTGTTGTTATGCTGCCTGAGATGCAGTTATAGAAAACCGAATTAGCACTGTGAATTTCACTCTTTGTTTGCATTTACCTAATATTCTTTTCCTCATCCTTTCGTACTTTCTAAATCAGTGTCATTTTTTTGTCTCTTCCTCATATCCTGGATGGATAGCCCAGATTTGGGGTCATTTAAAACCTTGGTTTTAAATGTTAGTTTTTACTTATTTTGTATTTATTTTAGCAATGATACATTTTGTATTAATTTTATTAATTGCTAACAGTTATTAGTAGGATTAATCATTTATTGTTTAGACTATTTAATAGTGTTTATAAAATTATTAATCATTATACTATTAAGAATATTTTGGTAAAGTTTTTGCTTTTTATTTTTTTAAGAGAGAAGGACAGGGAGAGACAGAGAGAATTAATCTTCATTGAGTTTTTCACATGGTCCTCGTTGCTCCAACACTTAGTTGTCTATGTGGGTGCTGGGGTTTGAGCCCGCATACTTGCGCATGCCAGGCAAGTGCCATTACCGACGAGCCACTGCTCCAGCCCCAAGTTTTTACTTTTAAAGTTTTAACAACCAAATATTTCATTTTTATGTGTGTGTGTGCTTTGTTCATGTGTGTATATATTTGCAGGCCTTCAAATATACAATGTTTGCATTTATTGTGTGCTTTAAAAATTACATTTTAAATAATATTGTAGAAGTTATTGTATAATTATAATTCTGTCTTTCTGTAACTAACGTATTATTTATCTAATTTAATAAATTAATATTTTTCTCTTCCTCCCTCAATTTATTTTCTTAATAATTTATCCTTCTAAATAACTTGAAATGCATTTACAAATCCATGACTTGACTTAGATCTTTGAAAAGTAGCTAATACTGAATTTATTCATTCTCCTAATTCCTTTACACCTCTCCATCTGGTGTTTCTGTGTTATTTTTTTCTTTCCAATGCTTCAATATTTAGAATCTCTTTTGCTACCTAACATCGTTTTTGCTTTAGTATTAGTTTTAAATCAAATATGTTCCAAACATCCAATACCAGAAATTCTGTTAATAGCTTCCTTGGTCATCTTGGCTTGACTGAAGCTTATCTTCAGGTATGGATATAAAGAGGAGATCATAGTGAATCATCAATTCCTTGATTTTCAAGAGGTCTGAAGCTTTGTGTAGGTCTGATAATTGTAGGAAGACTTGCCTCACTGTGATAAAATATTTCCTTTGAAATTCTGATTGATGCCACTCCATTTTCATGTAACTTTAATTGTTTTCTTGGAGATATTTGATCAGTGATCTTCAATCCTTTCTATTCATGATGTATATATTATTCTTCACACATTTGCATTCTGGTCTTGCTATGGGAGCCATGATATTCTTTTCTATAACAATCCAATTTTAATTTGTATCTGAAGAAGTAAGCATTCAACTTTGTTTTGAGATCCAATGTTTACTGAATGGTTAAGCTGAATTTACAGATAAATATTTTTCTGATTTCAATTCTCATACATGAAATAAGACTTTTCAAACCAAGTATATCACAATTGTCTAACCAATGAATGGGAAACTAGCTAGATATGCATCATCCAATTGATATGTAAGTTCAGATCTCCTAAAATATTTTTGTCTGAAGCATGCTAGTATAACTCAATATATCTGACTTTCAAAGTATCCAAGTCCAAAGGCATTTGTTAAAATTTGTAAGACTTCCTTTGTTCTCATCTATATATTTTACACTCATTGTTAGTGCAGAATTGGTTCCAGGACCCTCTATACATACCAAAATATGTGGTGCTCCATTCCCTGATATGAAGTGGGAGATCATTTATGCATAACCTACACAAACTAGCCCATGTACATTATGCTATCCATCAGTTACTGATACAGAGATGCAAAATAACTTTGTGTAGAGTTTTTATAGTGAATTGCCCAAATAAAATGACAAGAAAAAATTGTGTGCCTATTCAATAGTGATACCATTGCTTTCTGAAAATTTTCAGCATACAATTGGTTGAATCCCCGGATGCAGAACACATGGATATGGAGAAAACACTGTATTTTTCCCATTTAATAATGAGAAACCTTGCTACCAATTTTTTAAACAACTTTATTTAGTTTTTCACATGGCTTTAGTTGCTCCAACATTTAGTTGTGTACATGGTGCTAGGGTTTGAACCCGGGTCCTCATGCTTGCCAGGCAAGCACTGAAACTGCTGAGCCACCGCTCCAGCCCAGCTATTAGTTTCTTTCAAGATATTTATCCATTTTATACTAAAACTACGTTGGGAAAAACCATCTCTTCCCACCTTTCTAGCAAATACTGTTTTATATTAAACCTAATGTTATAGCCATGTTCTATTACAGTAAGAGAACACCCATTTTTTGGTCTGTACTGTGAATCACAGTTTATTTTGTCTAGATTTGATGAACTAATAAGCTATCAGCTGAGATTTTTGATAAGTAATTTGCTTTCTTTCACACACTCTTTTCAAGACACTGTTCTAGAATTTGAGGAGATAGGTTTGAGCAAAAAAGAGCCAGAGCCTTCTACATTTCAAACTGTCCTGCGTCAGGTATATCATGGGCTTGTTCCAGCTGTCAGGAGCAGCAGATGTGGTTGGCTCACATAGGTATCAACGTATTGATTCCTGGAATTCCTCTGGCCACAGCAATTGACTGACTCAAGGCTTCTTTTAACTCCTCACTGCATCCCTGCTAGGAGAGACCACACTGAAGAGACATCTCAGCTCCAGAGCACACTACAGACCAACTAAAGCTCAGTTGCAACCACATTCTAGATCAGTTTTCTGTGCTCAGTCTTCCACCCTAACATCCTCCATGGTAAAGTCTAAAAGCACTGCCAACCAAATCTCCAAGCCAATGTTCAACCCACACTCTCTTTCTAAGGAGTCTATTCTAAGACCCTCTCCATGTCACTTTTATTGTACTTCGGGAGAAAGATAAAAAACACAAAGGCAAACATTGGTTGTAACAAATAAAACAAAAAATTATTAAGCATTTCCAAGGAGAAGACATTAAATATGTACATTGCACATTGATATATTTTAGATATTGAATCATATGTAAATAAAAATAGAAAGACTCCAGTTATTCTCAGTGTCTATAGCTTGTCTGATGCTTGACTTAAGCAATTATTATACACACCAATTAAATAATAAAATTAGAAAACTCAAATGAGAAAAAATGGGAGATTATAGGTTTCTGGTTTAGAAATATCAAGGGATAACAATAAACTTTGAGTAACAAAATATCCTGCCAATACAGAAGGCCCATAGCAATATGTTAGTAAAGCAATAATAATATAATGTATGCTCGTGCAAAACTACAAGATACGGAGGTCTTCATCTATCTGTGTTCCTTAGGTCTTTGAAATTACTGCAGTCATGTATGCATCCTGGATATACTCTGCATTTCAGCTTTCTATGCACATAGCAGACAGACCATACACCTTGGAGAGCCCTCTTATATTACAACTAAAGAATCATCAATATGGAATCTATGTTGTGGTTTAGATATGATTAGTGCTCTAAAAGCTCCTGTGTGAGACTTTGCAAGAAAGTTTAGAGGTGAAATGACTGATGAGTGCTTTACTGAACCAGTGCTTTAATCCCGATAGGGATAAGCTGGGTGGTAACTGTAGGCAGGTTGGGTGTGCCTGGAGGAGGCGGATCCCTGGAGGAATGCTTTTGGCATATACATTTGTGCTGGTGAGGGGAGTTTCTCTCTGCTTCCTGGTGCCAAGTTCTCAGCAGCTTTCCTCCGTCACACTCTTTCACCAAGAGGTTCTAACTCACCTGGAGTCTTGAATGGAGTCAGGTTCTATGTACTGACAACTCTGAAACTGTGAGACCCCGAATAAACTTTTCTTTCTCTAATTGTTTTTGTCAGGTCTTTTGGTCACAACAACAAAAATAGTTGACTAAAAACAATCTAAAATTAGATGTGAGCTCGGATCTGATTTTTACTTTTATTTTGAACACTTGCACCTATGAAACAACTTGGAGATCAGTGAGAACACAGTACACAGAATTAAGTACACAGTAATTAAGAGGTTTCTAAAGCCAGCTGCTTCCTACAAATGCATCAAGTCCTTCCTTTACAGACATTTCAAGAGGGAGGTGCATTTGCAGTAGTTTTCCATCCCCATAGTGTTTCAAAGGCTGCTTAAGCACCTTAATAATCTGCATTCACTCCCCAATCATTACTCTGTATGTAGTATTTGGAAAAACTCAATATTTATAAAGTCAAATTTTTACTATTATAAGTACTTTCTGTTGAAGGACCAAAGCCTGCCTTGGGCTCAGGGCTCCACTAATTCAAATCTGATTGCTATGGGAATTGGCCTGGCTAGAATTTGCTATTTTTCTTTCAATATGAGAATTTTTTAGCAAGAAAATCAATAATTTGAGGATATTTTCAGTTGCTGTATTTATATGCTTAAGGAAAAAGGTCACTGTTAAGCAAAGAATCATAATCAAAGATGTGATAATTACAAGTTACATAGTTTCATTAATGTTACTCCCAAAGATCATTGCTCTAGAATGCCAATGTTGAGTTACCACTCCTGTTGTAATGTAATGAAAAGTTTTTGATACATGTATTACAGTGTTTGTATATACTAATAAATCATACTGTTCTGCTCCCTCAGTTAATAAAATGTGGTCTATAGTCCTTCTTTACACCTTCATCAACCGTGTTGCAGTTATGTGTTAACAGAGCTCTGAAATATCTGTGCTCATAATACAAGTGCTCATAAATGGTTATTCCTCTTTTCAGATCACACTGAGAATGCACTTGGCGATAGACTTACTTTACCAAGGTACATGGGGCTTGTCATTTAATGGGCCCAATAAATCCATGCATATCATAGATATTTTTCCAGCCAACAGAAGATTAAACCAACCCCACTTTAGGAAAATGCAGTAGGAAATACTGAAATTCTGTTTAGAAGATTTTAATATAAAATTTAGAAAAATCAATAAAATATTTATACTTCATAAATCTTCCTTAAATGATACTCAATTTACCACCAAAACACCAATTTAACATATCTCTACTCTTTTACTATCTCTGAATCAAGGAGAATAAAATCCTGTTGAGTATCTTTAAATCTTCACATTTTTTGGAACCTCTGTAGGGAAAAAAAAAGTATTCATGTAGGGTCATGTGACAGTGAAAGCTTGAGAAGGGCTTCCTTGGGGAATAAAACCCTCTCTCTTCCTTGCTGGGATTCCTGTGGAGATTCATTAAGCATACAATTAACAAAAAGTGCACTAAGCAAAGTCCTTGTCCTCTATTCAAACAGAAGAAAATTCAATGAACTTCTGAGAGGGGATGATTTTAAGGACATGGTAAGTACTTTTTTATACATTCAGAAAACTACTTTGTAAATTATTTTTAATATCAGATGTTTCCTTTATACATCCAGAAAACAGATATACTTCAACCTAGAACTGCGCTATTTGATACCTACTTTTAAAAGCTTGTAACATGTACTTTCCATGTACCTCATTGTCATTTATTATGAGTATGGACATTGTTCTAGTATGTGGAGGAAATCTCTCCCAGAGATCAGATTTACTTTACCTGGATGGCTTCACTTTATTTCTCATATCTCCCTGATATAATTGCTCTCTTTTCTGTTACACAGGTGCACTATTATTTTCACTTCTAACTGTGAATTCAATTCTTCTTGCCTTCTATTTCTATTTTTTTCCTTTAAACCTGCTGTACCTTGAAGAGATCTTCATTCCATCTCTCATCGAGTTAGTGTGCCACATACAGTCGTATTCGTGTATGCATTGATCTCAAATAATACTGAAGCATTGGTGCTTTCTCTTTGTACTTGTTTTAAATGTCTTAAATTTATTAAATATAAATGAAATGTCTGTATACTCAATTCATAAAACAAATTATCCCTGAAGCAAATTCAATGAGACAAAAAAAATCAATGCCTTTTTTAAATAAAATATATAAACAAGTAAAAAAATACAATAAAACAAAAATTTATTGTATTATGGATGTTCAAGAAGCATAATTGCCTTGCAAGGAAGTAAGCATTTGGCTGTTACTGGCTCCCTTTTGTTTTGCTTTTGTTTCAACCACTGTGCCTTCTCAGCCTCTTTTAAGCCTCTATTCAGCTGGGGTCCTGTCATGTTTATTTATCCTAATTGGATCATTCAGAATCCCTGAATGGGCTGCTCTTCTGCCCATCTTGTTTAATTTTTCCTTTTCACCAACCTTGGAGAGAAGACTGTAATTTAATATTTTTTTCTGTGGAGAGATCCACTGCTTCAGAGGTTCCTCCTACAAGATCTAAGTAAAGGAATTTCTTTTCGACAAGAAGCAAGATGAGATCAAAATGAGGTGTGTCACAGTAGGTGCCAGAGCTGAGACACAGTGTGAAAAGAGGATTCCGATTCAGAACAATGAAGGAGCACAAGTGTGGCCAAGAACCCAAACTCTCCCATACCCAATGATGGAAGTTACCATTCAGTACTTGAAACCAAGTCATTTCAAAAAGGAAAATACTGGAATTTTAAATATCATAATACCCAATACTAAAAGTAGAATTTTATGGAACACGTACAATCAAAAGTACCCAAAAGTATTAAACTTTCATCTAAATTAATCCAAGGACCTAAAATAGATCCAGAGGTATTTTCCTGTGAGCAAATTAGTAAACTTTATTGTTGGCATCTTTTCTTAAAACCTTTTTTTTTTTTTAAGATAAGGACAGTGAAAGAGAGAGAGAGGATCAATTTTATTTAGTTTGTCATGTGGCTCTCGTTGCTGAGACACTTTATTGTGTATGTGGAGCTGGGGTTTGAACCTGTGTACTCATGCATGCCAGGCAAGTGCCATAACCATTGAGCCACCAATCTAGCCCTTGTTAAAACTTTTTTACTCATTCTGGTTATCAGCTGTACTTCTGTACCTGAAAGCATCATACTATTGGTAGAGAAACAAGTAAAATACAACTGCTTTACAGTATGAACTGAAAATATTCATTCAAAGGAGAGAGGATATTTCCTTTTTTACTCCATAGGTAGGCCTATCAACTGTGAAGTACAGTTAGTTTCTGGTTTACATATTTAAATATTTATGAGTTATTACCTATGGTTTAATATTTGCATCAAGAAGCTAAGAGAGATATGGCTTCATTTGGAGAACAGGTTGTAAACTTATTGGCAATAGGATTTTCCTCCCTCATCATAGCATCTGTGTTCTCCCCAATATGATTACACAGCCAGTGCTGAACCAACTGAATATCTTATTCAAAAATTTGGCAAAGCCATTTAACCTCCCTAAGGTAGAATGTCTGTAGTCAAATTTTCATTTTTCTGGGATTGGCCTAACTCCAATCATCTAATGCTCCACAAAGAGTCAATGAAACACAACTAGATAATTTTCCCATTTCTAATTGGTCACATGGGATCAGAAGTGCCAGCTAACACTGCTGTTGGAGCTTACAGAGAAGAGCTCTGATGAGTTTCCATAGTGTGATAGCATTGCTAAAGAAAGGAAGCTTTTCATTTTTTAATATACAGCACAGGGATACAAAATTGACAAATAGTGGTAGCACAATTTGACTATTATTGAAAAGTTAACACATCTGTGCAAATATCACTGGAACTGAGAAACAGAACTTTACTGTCTTTAAGAAAGATCACATCAGGCTTATCCCAAAGTTACAGCCCCCAAAACAAAAGTTATTCTAACTTCTAGGCAATCAGTTTTACCTATTTTTATTTTGTATGATAGAATCAAAGAACATATATAACCAAAGTCTATCTTTGTAAACAAATCTCTGTCTCTGAGATACATTCATATTATTGCATTATTAAATTTTAGTTTCATAGAATTGTTAATATACAAGAAGAATATATCATGAATTGTATTTTTAATTCTGTCCTTGATGAGCTTTGTATTATTTCCACTTTGGGTTATAATGACTAATGCTACTCTGCATTATTGTGTACATATCTCTTTGTCCAATGTTATGATTGAATCTTAAATGTCCCCCAATTGCTCATGAATTCAAGGCTTGGTTCCCAGCTGGTGGTGCAATTTAGAGGTGGTGAAAACATTAAAAGGAGGGTCCTTGTCAGAGGTATTAGATCACTGAGTGTGTGACTTTGAAGGGTATATTGGGACCCCTGCCTCTTCTTCAGTTTCTCTATTATTTGCTTCCTAGTCATGATGTGAATAACTCTGCTCCACCAGGTTCTCCCCACCACAATGTTCTCCTCAAGAACCTGGAAATGCATCACAGACAGAAACCTTTGAAACTATTAGCCACAATAAATCCTTTGTCATTTAAATTGAATATCTCAGGAATTTTTTTCACAGCAATGAAAAGCTACACATTTACATTGATCATATACATGCAAGTGTTCTTAAATCCTTTGATATGCATATGTTGAGTCTTAGAAGTTGATACAAAAAAAATTATAATTGTTATACCAATTGAAATCCCCACTGATATTGTGTGAGTATTACAATTGGAACACATCCTTATTCCCATTTGGTATATTCAGGTATCTTATTATTCATAAGTAGTGAGTTATACAGTATGAATTTAAAATGTTAGTGATACCTTACATTTTTGAAATAAACTAATTACTATCATGATGTTTTATCCCTTGTATACACTTTAGAATTTAATTTATGTCTCAGTCAGCTTTTTCTTTGCTGTGACTAAAATATCCACCAGGAACAATTTTTAGGAGGAAAACTTGATTTGGGCAGCTCATGTTTCAGAGATCTTAGTCCATAGTGATCTCCCTCTCTTTCTTAGCTCTTGAGGTGAGGGCTGAACAACATGGCAGAAGAGTTTGGCAAAGCAAAGTGGGTCAAGGCTTGACTTCAGGAGACAGAGAGAAATTCCACACCAGATAAAAAATATGTACCCCAAAGGCACGACATCAATGACCCACTTCCTCCAGTCGCACCCTACCAGCCTACAGTTACCAATTAACCACTATCAGGAGATTAAATCACTGCCTGAGTTAAGGCTCTCAAAACCCAATTATTTCACCTCAGCATTCCTGGATTGTCTCATATGAGCTTTGGGGTAACACCTTTATCCAAACCACAACATTCTGCCCCTGGCCCCTAAAAGCTCTTAACAAACTCACAATACAAAATAAGTATATTTCATTTTCTAGAGTCCCCATAGTCTCATCACTTTCAAGATTTCCCAAAAGTTCATAGCCCAAGTCTTCTCTGAAGCAAATTCTCAGCATGAGCCCCTGTAAAAAATCAAATAAAGTTACATATGCCCAGTATATAAAGTCACGCAGTAAATACTTCCATTCAGAATTTAAAAAAAAAAAAACAAAAAAAAAAACATAAGGGCATAGAAAGAAGGGATGGGACCAAAACAAGACTGAAATCCAGCTGGGCAAATAAGTCCTGTAGTTCCAAGTCTAGCATCTGGAGCACGTGGCATCATGCTGTTCTCTACAAAAGGCTTGTGAGCTCTGCTCCTATGGCCTTACTGAGTGCAGTCCACCGGGCCTCTCTGTTGGCTTGTCTCCGTTCAGTTCCCCCAGCTTTCCTCAGCTGATCCCATGCAGTACAGGTGTTTCTTAATCTTAGGGGTCTCTACCACCACTTAGGCTTCCTCCTCACATCTCCACGCAGCACCCTTTCAGCGCTGCCTGCAGGAGCTCTGACCCTCGTGCACTTTGCCTGGCCTCCCAGGCCTTCCTCTGAAACCTCAGTGGTTGTCTTCATGACTCCCTAGCTCTAGCATCTTACAATCCCACAGAACCAGCACCACATGGTTGCCACCAAGGTCTGGTGCCACCTTGAGCAGTAGCCAAGCATCCAGGGTCCCTGGCTGTAGCAGTCTTTCAGTATATGGGTGACTGCACACATTGAGAAAGATTTCCTAGGACCACTTGTGTTAGAAGGGTGCCCCATGGATCTCTTCTCAAATGAACTTTTACTCCCTTGAGCTTGAGATGGGTTTGATTTTGCCAATTCCTAAGACGCTATAAAGCTATATTTCTATTTTGCCTCTGGACAAAGACTTTAGCATTTCTAGTAGGGGCAATATTTTTAAAAATGGCAACTTTTTTATTTTTTATTTGTTCAACATAGTCTTACATATTGGAGGGAATCATTATTACATACTCATGCATATATGAATATTGATAAATCAAGTTAAGGCCAATTCTAGTCCAGGATCTATCCCCAACTCAAACCATTCCCTAGTCTCATATCTGCTCCGCAATACCCTCATTCTATAGATAAACATGTCCATATACAAGTATATCAATTTGAAATTTCTTAGTTTCTCAGCCTACCTGTGTATAGTTTGGCTTCTCATGGGAGTCAAGTGTTTCCAGCTATGTTGATAACTCCCTTTTCCTTCCCTCATTTTTCTGCCTCTCTTCCTCTCCTCAAACATTCATAATTATAGTTCCCCCAGCTTATGTGAAATTTCAATTATGGTGATTTACTAATTAAAATTAGCTAACTTTCATTCTAGGTTTTACTCTAGCTTCCATATATGAGAGAAAATATTTGGCCCTTATGTCTATGTTTTTGAGATATTTCACACAGCATGAATTTTTCCATTTCCATTCATTTAACTGCAAATGTCATGATATCATTCTAATAGCAGTGTGTGTGTGTGTATATACAAAACTGTACATATATATGTGTATATATTTAAAAAACTGTATATATGTGTATATATAAAACTGTGATATCACAGCTTTTTAATCCATTCATTTGATGAGGTTGGCTCTATAGTTTAGCTATTGTAAATTGAGCTTCTATCAACATTGATGTAGCTGTGTCTCTGTAGCATGTCAATTCTAGCTCTTTAGGGGAAAATACACAGGAGTAGTATTTTCCCAAAAAAAGGCTGGATTGTCAGGTGGTTCCATCCTTAGCTTTTTGAAGGGTCTCCACACTGCTTTCCAGAATGGCTGTACATGTTTGCAGTCCTACCAATAGTGTGTTAGTGTTCCTTTCTCCCCACAACCCCTCCAGCATCTGTTATTGTTCATATTCTTCATCTTTGCCACTCTGACTAGAGTGAGGTGGAATCTTAGTGAAAGTTTGATTTGCATTTCTCTGACTCCGGAGATGTGAAACATTTTATCATGTATTTACTGGCTTTTTGGGACTTCCTCTATTGAGAAATTTCTGTTTATTTCCCTAACCCATTTATTGATTGGATTGTTTGTTTTTGGTGTACAGTGTTTTGAGTTCTTTGTATATTCTGGATATTAGTCCCCTGTTAGAGATGTAACAGGCCAAGATTTTCTCCCATTCTGTAGGTTCTCTCTTTATATTCTTGACTAAGTCTTTAGCTGTGCTGAAGCTTTTCAGTTTAATGATGTCCCACTCATTGATTCTTCACTTTAATTCTTGCACTATGGGGGTCAGGTTAAGGAAGGAGGCATCTACACTGATGTGGTAGTGTTGATCCTACTTTTTCTTCTAGTAATTGTATAGTTGCTGGTTTAATTTCTAATTCTTTGATTCATTTCAATTTGTTTTTTTTTTTTTGGTACTGGGTGAGCTATAAGAATTTAATTTCAATTTATCTGCATATGGCTTTCCAGTTTGTGCAGCACCATATGTTTAACAGGCTGTCTTTCCTTCATACTATATTTTTGCCCCCTTTGTCAAATATCAGATGGTTAAAGACATGTGGTCTTGTCTCAGTGTCTTCTATTTTATTCCATTCATCTTCATGTCTGTTTTGATACATAGCAATACCTTGGTGTTTTTGTTACTGTAGCTCTATAATTTAATTTCAGGTCAGGTATTGGGATACCTCCTGTTTCCTCATTCTTGCTTAGTAATGTTTTGGCTATTCTGAGTTTCCTTATTATTTCAAATTAATTTGAGAATTACTTTTTCTATATCCATGAAGAATGTGACTGGTATTTTGATAGGGATTGTATTGAATCTGTACAGGACTTATGGCGGAATGGCAATTTTAATTATTTTAATTCTGCCTAACCAAGAACATGGACTATTTTCCCTCTTCTCACATCTTCTTCCAGTTCCTTTTTAAAATGTTCAATAGGTTTCATTGTAGAGGACTTTTATACCCTTAATTAGATTAATGCTCAAGTATTTTATTATTTTTGAGGTTATTGTGAAAAGGACAGATTTCCTGAATTGTTGTTCAGCAGAATTGCTGCTGAAGTATAAAAAATCTATTGATTTATTAATGTTGATTTTGTAATGAGCCACTTTGCTAAATTCTGTTAAAAGCTCTAGAAGTTTTCTGATATAGCTTTGTGGGTCTTCTAGGTGTAAAATCATGTCAGCAGCAAATAAAGATAGCTTGACTTCCTCTTATTCTATTCAAATTCCACTGATTTCCTTCTCTTCTCTGATAGCTCTGACTAGGGTTTTGAGGAGTATATTTGAGTAAGAGTAGTGAGAGTGGACAGTCTTGTCTTGAACCAAGTTTAGTTAGAAATGTTTTAGTCTTTCTCCATTAAGTATAATGTTGGTTTATGGGCTTATCATAAATGGCTCTTACAAAATTGAGGTATATTTCTTTGTTCTATATCTTTATTGATTTTTCTTATGCTTTGTTGCTCTGTATATTGTTAATAGGGGTCTATTAAAGTCCCCCAGTATTATTGTGTTGAAGTTGATATGTGGTTTAATGTTCTAAAGCTCTTTTTCCAGTTTTTTGGAGGAGTTGTAGTTGGAGGCATAAATGTTTACTATTGTTATATCTTCTTGATATAGTATTCCATTCACTAAGATGTTGTGACCTTCTTTATCCCTACTGACTTATTTCTGGTCAAAATTCACTTTGTCAGGTATTAGTATCACAACACTGGCTTGCTTTCTTGGTCCACATGCCTGGTAGGTTTCTTGTCAACTTCATTCTGTGTTTATTTTTGGCTGTGAGGTGTGTCTCCTGCCAGCAGCATTTTGTTGTATTTGTATTTTTATCTACTCTGCTAATCTTTGTCTTTTGACTGGGGCCTTGAGTCCATTCACATTCAGTGTTAGCATAGACATGTGATTTTGGTTCCCTGGCATTGTGATCTTTGCTGTATTTTGTGCCAACTTGGATATCTTTAGGGAGCTTTGTTTTTATTGACTTTCTTCTAATTTTGGGCTTTGGAAGTTGTTAGCTTGTTTCTCTGAAGCTTGTCCTTAAGTATTTTCTGTAGAGCTGGTTTGGTGTTCATGCATGTTGCTAGTTTGTTCTCGTCATGAAAGGATTTTATTTCCCCATCACATTTAAAGCTGAGTTTTACAAGGTAAAGTATATTCGGTTGACAATTGTTTTCATTCAATATTTGAAAAATATTGTTCTCTGCTCTCCTTGCCTTTATTGTCTGGGGTGGGAAATCCACAGTAATCCTTATTGGCTTGCCTCTGAATGTGGTTTGGTGTTTTTCTTTTATGGCTTTAAAATTATTTTCTTGGTTTCTCTGTTATTCATTTTATATACAAAGTGTCTTTTTGAGTTTCTAATTTGGTTAGGTCTATTTGGTATTCTATAGGTCTATTAATTCTAATTTCTCAATCAATTCTGATACGGGGGAATTTTCTTTGGATACCTCATTGAGAAATTTATTTATGTTGTTTGTTAACAACTGCAACTTCTTTAGCCCATTTTACTTCCATCTTTCAAGTCCGAGTTTCTCAAATCTTTGTGCTCTGCTTTCTGGTCCTAAATAGCACCATAAACTTGGCTAAAAGTCCCCAGCAAAACCATGCCAATGCCTGAATGCTATGCTGCTTAGAAATTTCTTCCATCAGATTAAGAAGTCAATCGCCTTTAAAGTCTGTTTCTCAGAAAGACAAAATGCAAACTACTTCTTAGAATGTAGCACAAATGACCTCTGGTCAATTTTCTAATATGGTCCTCCTTTGCATCTGACCACTTGTGAGTCTTGATTTTAGTGTACACAGTTCTATCAGCTTTCTAGTGCTTTGAGCTTCCATCAGAATCATTCATTAATCTCCACTTAAAATAATTTAAGACATTTCCAGCTTGCACTGCTAAACATCTCATAATCCCTCCTGCAAATTCCAAACAGCTCCAACAGCTTCTAAATCACATGGTGAAGTTAGTCACAGCAAGGATCCCACTTCTTGGTACCAATTTGCTTTAGTCAGCTTTTTCACTGCTGTGACTAAAAGACCCAACAAGAATAATTTCAGAAAGAGAAGTTTATTTTGTGGGTTCACGATTTCAGAAGGCTTACTCCATAGGTGGCCAATTTGATTCATTGGGACTCGAAGTTTGGAAGGACACCATGGCAGAAGAGTGGGGCAGAGGAAAGCCAGTCAAGGTATGACCCAAGAAGCACAGAGAAAGAATCCACATCAGATGCAAAATATGTACCCCAAAATGAATGCTCCCCAATAACCCACCTCCTTTAGCAACCCCTACCAGTTTAGTTACCAGTTAATCCCTATCTGAATTGATTCACTAACTGAGTTAGCTCTCATAACCCAAGAATTTCACCTCCGCCATTTTGGACTGTCTCACACAAGAGTTTGGGGGACTCCTTTCATCCAAACCATAACAATGTATTAATATTTTCTTAAAATTCAAGGGTAAATGGACCTGTGACATCTTTTTCTTTTTCTAGGTATTTTAATATCAATAAATTCCTGACATCAAAAAATATTTGAGATTTATTTCTACATTTTTTGTTCTCCAGATATAGTTTGGCATTATTGAGATAATCTCTTCATTAAACATTAAGAATAATGACTGAAATTTCATTAGTCTTAATTTTATTTGGAGAATATGAAGATACAATGGAAAAAAAAAATCAAGTACAGCCTCTTTAAATAAACTGATAGCCAAGCTGTGAATGCAAAGGAAAAGTTCTTGGAGGAAATAAGAAGTGCTATTCCAGCTAACACAAAGATAATAAGAAAGCAAAACAAGCTTTATTCTGATATGGAGAAAGTTTCAGCAGGCTGAATGAACAGACTATACCAGCAGAAACATTCCCTGAAGCAAAAACCTAATGTAGAGTAAGTTTCTAACTCTCTTCAGTACTATGAAATCTGAGAAACTGCTGACAGTGTGAAGTTGTCAGCAGCTAGTTCCAGAACTTAAGGACTTAAGCCATCATAAGGGTGCAAGGTGAAGCAGCTGGTGCTATTGTGGAAACTGCCCAAGCCATCCAGAGGATGTAGCCAAGATCATGGATGATGATGGCCACACCAAACAATGGATGCTCAAGATAGGTGAAGCAGCTTCCTGTTGAGAGGAGATACTATCTAGAAGTTTCATAGCTAGGGAGAAGTAAAAGCTTCAAAGCACAATTTGATACACTTGGTAGGGACTAACGCAGGTTGTTACTTGTAAGTTCAAACCAATGTTTGTTTTGTATTCTGAACATCCTAGGGCCTTTAAGAATTATTTGAAAGTTACTCATCTGTGCTCTATGAATGGAACCCCCAAAGACTGAATAACAGCACATCTGTTTACATCATGATATCCTATTTTAAGACCTACCTTGAGACTTACTGTTCAGAAAAAAAATATGGCTTTCAAAAGATCGCTGCTTAATACCAGCATACCTGGTCACTCAAGAGCACTGGAGGAAATGTACAAAGAGATTATGTTGTTTTCATATTTGATAATAAAATATCCACTCTGCAGCATATGGATAAAGAAGTCATTTTGACTTTAATTTTGATCTTTGTTCTCATTGCCTCAGCAATACATTACATAAGGCTATAGCTGCCATACTGGTTTTTTCTCATGGATCTGGTCAAGATCAATTGAAGGCCTGGAAGGGACTTATCAATCTAAATGCCAGCAAGAAAATTTGTGATCTATGGCAAGAGGTCAAAATACTAATATTACCAGGAGTTTGGAAGAAGTTGATCTCAGCCCTCATGGATGATTTTCAAGGGTTCAAGACATCAGTGAAGGAAGAAAAGGTGAATGTCGTTGGAAATGCAAAAGAACTGGAATCAGAAGTGGGGCCTGAAGATGTTATTGAATTGCTATAATCATATTGTCAGACACATAAGGAGTTACTTTTTATGAATGATTGAAGAAAATTCTTTCTTGAGATGGAATTAACTTCTGGAAAAATGCTATAAACATTGTTGAAATATTAACAAAGGATTTATAATATAACACAATCTTAGTTGATAGCACTGTGATAAGGATTGAGTGGTCTCCAGTTTGGAAGAACTGGAACACAGATTACATGCTATCCATCAACATCACATGTTATGTAGACGTCTTCATGAAAGGACTTCCCAGAAGATAAGCAAACTTCATTGTCTTATTTGAAGAAGTTATTACAACACCCCCAACCATTAACATCCAATAACCTGAGCAGTCAGCAGCTTTCAACACCAAGGAAAGACATAGAACCAGCAAAAATGATTATGTCTTACTGCAGGCTCAAGTGAGCGTTAGCATTTTAACAACAAATATTTTTAATTATGGATTGTGCGTTGGTTTCTAGGAATACAGCTGATGCATACATCATAGACTACAGTATGATATAAACTTTCATATACACTGAGAAATCAAAAAACGTTATGTGACTCACTTAGCTGTAGTATTCACTTTCTTGAGGTTGTCTGGAACTGATTCCCTGATATCTTTGATGGCCTGTATGATCCTAGACATACAAGCTTTCTTTTGGATAAATGCTGAAAGACACATTTTTTCCAAATTTGGCTTCCAAACCTGTGGTAAGCTTTGTGATTGCTCCTTAGAAAATATTGCCTTGCTTTTGTATTTTTCTTCGTGTTTGATTTTCAGACATGGTGTAATATGCCTCATTATGGTTTTATTGCGGATGGTCTACTCTTTCTTACTAGAGTCTTGAGAATCTATGGCTTGATATCTTTCCTCAATTTTGCAAACCTCTCTCCAAATAATTTACAAAAGCTGCTAATGCATTGGTTTACTTCTTCCCTTCTAGGATTTTAAGTTCATGGATTCTACATTTCACCCTGTTTCATACAATCCTATAAACGCCTATGTTTACTCTTTTTTTCTCCATCAGGTAGGTTACAATTTTTATCTAACAAGCTTCCTGTTGACTGTTTTGTTGCTTATAACTTGCTGTTTAGCTCACTTAAATTATAAATTTTCATTATTATAACCTCAGTTCTAGCATTCTAATTTTATGCACTTTATATAAATGTTGTTGTTCCATAAAATCATTCATGTCATATTTTATTTTCTTGAACTCTTATTTTTCACAGTTGTTTTAAATTTCATGACTGATAAAAACCTATTTCTACAGTCTCTTTTTTTTTAAAGAAAAAAGGGAAAGTGAGAGTGAGAAAGAGAGAAGCAATTTTTATTTAGTTCCTCAAATGACTTCCGTCCTTCCAACACATAGCTGTGTTCTTGGGTGCAGGGGTTCAAACTCACGTGCTCACGCATGCCAGGCAAGCATCGCAACCTCTGAGCCACCTCTCCAGCCCCCTCTATTTGTTGTTTTTGTTGTTGTGTTTTATTCCTTTGTTTCTGTCAGCAGGCATGCCTGGTATTTCTTTTAAATTTCTAGAATGAGTATATGAGACATGACAATAGAATGTACATTAATATAATTATAAACTCCTAGGATATACCTTGTTTTAACTCAGTTCCCAGTATGTTCCCTTCTACTCCTTTCCTCCAAGCCCCTGGTCTTTTTAGATATACCTGACAATAGGTCAAACATTAGCATTTTTATAAAAACATGCAATATAAATTCTTCTAATTTAGTCCCCAGTATTTCCACACCTCCCATCCATTCTCTTCTTTCTATTCTTCTGATGTTTCTAATTTATATTTACTAATATATATTTTACTAACATATTTTTTTTACCTAGTGACTTGTTGATATTCAAGTTGAACAGAGTCACTATAATATGTTCATGTGTGAACATGGGAAAGTAAGTCTGATTCATTCCACAAAATTTCCCTATCTCATCCCTCCTTCCTCAGTTCCCTTCTCCTTTGTGTATTCCTCTGTTCTTTCCCTTAGTTTGGATTAGATTCCACCTATTACAGAGAACATTTTTCCTTCGAGTTTTGGAGATTGCCTTATGTCTCTTAGCATGATATACTCCAGTTCCACCCATTTTCCAGCAAATGACATAATGACATTCTTTCTTATGTTTAAATAATACTCCATTGTGTGTATATGCCAAAATCCCTCTCCATTCATCAGCTGAAGGACACCTTGGTAGGTTCAATAGTGAGGAGTACTGCTATAAACTTTGATGTGGCTCCATCATTTCAGTATTCCGGTTTTAGGTGAAAGTGCACATCCTTTTCTTGTTCCTGTTTTTAGAGGAAGTGCTTTCAAGTTTTCTCTCTTCAGAATAATGTTTGCCTTGGGTTTGTCATACACAAGGCATAGTCTACTTCTGGTTTTCTTTTACTTAGAGAAGTGCACTTTCAGGAATCTGATTTCAAACCACGGGTTTTTGCCAGAGGTTTTCTCCTTGATGAATCCAACATTTCAATTCTTTACCCCATGAAATGATCACAAAACTTTTTATCATATTTTAACCCATTTTTTTGCTTTTCTCTTGGTTTAAATAAGTGGAGAATAAAATATATTTATCCCTTTATGGTATCTTATCCCCTTCAGTTCTGGCTCTGAAGACATTATCTGAGATTGCCAAGGAGCTATATTTAAAGCCATGCTATCCAGGGAGTTTGCTTGTATTTTGTGAGATTACAGTTCTCATATACCATTTGATAAGGAATAGGAAGAAGAGGGGGAAGGAGAGGAAAAACGACAGGAAGAAAGGGCTGATCCTAACTTCAGGGTCTAATAATTACTCCTCACATGGCAGTGAAATTTTTTTTCTTGGTCGTATGGTCATCCAGTACACAGATGTTTTGCTCATGTTCAATGAATATATGTTTGCTGGGTTAATGACTGAAAACACAATAGGGCTCCCTAAATTCCCATAAGAACTTGATTCTAGAGGGGAAAGGGTAACACTTTCAGACACAGAATTATTTTAGTGTGATGCCATCTGTTTATAAAGGAATATGTTCATTATTATTCAGAGAATAATAGTATTTAAGAATTTAGATATCAATTTTTGCCAGTTTTTCAGTATCTTTATTCATAAGTTAGTATTACAATGTTGAGTTTGGATGTTACATATTCGATAAAATATATTGTGAAAAGTATCATATTTACAGTGAAACAATCATTTTGCAATGGTGAATCACTGGATATGAAACCTTAAGCACTAACTTAAGAGACTCCACTCTATTCTTTGAATCAATTTTATGAGTCTCCTAGAAGTTTTGAGTTGGGTGCTATTCTTTTGTGCTCTTTTTAAGTGACCCAAGGCTTAACAAAAAAATTCCTTGACCCCAGCAACTGAAACTAGACCTCCCTAAGATGGAGCAGAGACAAGAGAGGGAAAAAGGACACTGCGTATGATGCCAACAAGATCGACCACAGAGCCATGCTTGACTACAGAGCATTCTCCTCTTAGTCAGTGCAGAGCCCAGTACCTATCCTGTCACGTCTCAGATGCCTACAACTGCTATATTTAGCAGGAAAAGTGGGAGAGAGGACACAAAGAGAAGTCAGTCCCAACTATTATACAAACACTTCTAAATATTAGAAACCAAGGATTAATTCCTAAAGTACAAGTATATAGCCAGAAGAGGTCCAGCTAGCCACTAACTGTGATGCTTGTGCACCATAGGCAAAGGGGCACTGACAAAACCATATGCCTCTTATCTGTCTCTGGCTTTAAAATAATTAATTCCTTTGTTGGGAATGCAAATAAGCAATGGAGAAAAGTGGTTCATCTGCAATACTGGCTGGCATTAAGGATTTCAGTGCTTCCAAAAGAAGCTAGAGAATTTTATCAGTCACCCAAGGGGCTCTTTCCTCTCAGCCAAGATGCCCCCATTTAAGGCACTTCTCAATTTTGTTTCAAGCTTAGATTTTGCAAATTCTAGCTGTGTTTGAGGATAGTCTCCTGGATTTTCTTGAGTTACATTTTTGGATACTTTTTCTACTGTGTTTTCACAGATGATGCTTGAATTAACATTCACATCTAGTTCCAGGCTTTTTTCCTATAAAGATGCTGTAGATTGTGATTTTCAAGGGTCTGATTACACTGTTTAAAATCGTAGCCATGAGAGAGTCCAGGTGTTGGCTTCTCAGGTCCATTTTCACAATCTGATAGTGTTTGATAGCAACTACCATGGCCTGACTCAGAAGGAGCATGATGCTCTTCAGCAAGGAGGAGATGAAGACATAGGGATTCTGGGGGGGCGGGCAATGCAGCGTGGATGTGAGTTTGTGCACTGTGTTCCAGGCAATTCAGATCCAGTCTGCATTCCCCTCATTTTTTCTGAAGCTGAGTGTCATACTTATATTTATTTTATTTTATTTTTCATTTTTTATTGAGTTGTTGAGTTGCTGCACAATCATAAATGCATATAAAATCCATATAAATTAACAACATGGTATGTGTTTGATTCTAGTCCAGAATCATCCTATGACCTACACTCCAGTCTCTTGATTCTTCTCTGTTCCCCTCAGGACAGTTATAAATGTCTCTCTCTACATATATGATTGTGAGTTTTACAGAATCAAATTACTATCATATTTTCCCCTTATCATGTGATTTTATTTTTTGTTTGTTTTTTCTATTAAGAAATTTATTTGTTGAACAATCAAAAATGCTTCTAATGAAAAAATATACACATAAAATCTTTTAATGCTTTCTGAAGAATTATCTTTTTTTTTTTTAAGAGAGAAGGACAGTGAGAGAGAGACAGAGAGAATTAATTTTTATTGAATTTTTCACAAGGCTTTCATTGCTCCGACACTTAGTTGTGTATGTGGGTTGCTGGGGTTTGAACCCGTGTACTTGCGCATGCTGGGGAAGTGCCGTAACCACCGAGCCACCCCTCCAGCCCCAAGAATTTTCTTAAATGAACTCTTGAATTGTTCCATGTCAAAAAGGTCAATGTCCTCATCTGGTCCTTTGGGTCATCTGAAAAACACCCCAAACTTTCTGGTGCCACTGAACTTGAGTTTAAGTGACATCTCAAAGGGTTGCATCATTGAGATTTGCACATGTCTCCTTACACAGCAGAACCAAGTCCTGAACCAGACCTTCCTTTCCCTGCTGGAAGTTTATGGTCTACAGTTGGTTTTCAGATACAAAATCCCAGAATTTTAAGATCGTCTTAATTTCACACATGGGGATTTTAAAGATGATCCTCCTGATAAACTTAGCAACAGTCTCATCCATCTCTTAGGTATGACCCACGTCTCCAGTGGTCCCCTCAGCAGTCGTGCCAGCTGAGGTGCCTTTAGAGTCGCCAATGGCAGTTCCCCAGATATCAAGTTTCATTAGAATGAACTTCACTTCACGCTAACTTTCAGAATGACGTTATTTTGCATGCATATTTACAGAAATCACTGAAGACTTTGTAAATTATGAATATATATACTCATGTATATTCTGAGTCTATACATATCTTGGTGGCCACTGTGTCTTTATTATACAAATGAAGCTTTCCATAGCACACTAGAAAAATTGATAAAAACATGGAATAAATGCTCTAAAACTCTGGCTGTCCATAAGCATTCGAAGGGAAGCAAGTCTGTCTGAGAAATCAAATGGAAATCTTCCTATGGCAAAAAAAAAAAAAAAAAAAGAAAGAAAAAAAGAAAAGAAAAGACAACGCAGCAGCGTGCTAACTTAGCCGGGTTTCCTGACAAGCTCCCTCAGATCACCTGTCAACGGCTCCTGTCACAGGCCATACTTCAGTGTTTCCCCGACAGCTGAGACCACATTGGGACTTGGCATTCTGCCTCAGAAGAATTAGCTTCTCTGAAACCTCTGGGTGGGTTTTCAGTTGCAAACTTTGTTCTCTTTTCTAGTTCTGACATTTCCAAATATGTCTCACTAACTTGTGGCTGAATGTTTGCCATCATAATATACTCATGCATCGGGCCTAGCTAAGGAAGGCATAATGTCTGTACTTACGGTTTATGAAGTCCTCAGGGATTGCTGCAAATAAGCATGTGAATTAACGTCTTTATACAAACTAGTTGAATTGACTATTATTTAAACTTGATATCATTTCCTAATGACTTTGGACCTACAAAGCAACAATGAATCTGCTCCTTTATATATAGATGGCTGCTACAGTTCTGGACCTGAAATTGCTGCACTTTCCTCTTTGGAATTAAATGAAGGGAACATTTAGGGATCCCTGTTTATTTTTGTTGTTGTTGTTGTTTATTTTTGGTTTTTATTTTTACCAGAAGTCAAAGTGTTTTATTTATTTATTTAGCTTATTTTTTCAACATAATCTTACATATTGGAGGGAATCATTATTACATACTCATGCATACATGGATATTGACAAAGTAAGTTAAGGTCAATCCTAGTCCAGGATCTCCCCATTTCAACCATTTCCCACTCTCATTATGTTTTTAATCATTAAATTAACAGAAACTACTTGAATATATGTATTGTGAAAGGCAATATACCGTGTTTTAGGTATACAATTTTTTCACAAAACAGTGTGGTTGCACCCACAAATCAGTCACTGTAGTTTAAAAACCACTATATGTAAGAGATCTAAATATATTTTTGGATAGTATACAAGCAACATGATGTAGATACTTGTTTCTCCTTTTATTAGGATGCAGTACTTTGTTTGAACATGAAAAGGTAAGCCTCATTTATTACTAGAAAAACTGATGAGAATTGGATCTTATTGCAAATGTCAATATTCCTTCCTATATTCTATGTGATCTTGGGCACATCATCTTGCCTTAGTTGGAATGCTCACTACCTGAGATGAAGGGAAAGACTTCTACCAACTAAATGTATATTTCTAAAAACATTGTGCTTTTAGAAATAGAGATAGATGGAATGTTATACACATGAGAAGATATGTCAGAAACCAAGTTTACTATCTAAATACTTATTAAAGTATTATGAAGTCTACAAATGCGAGTTGGTTTTCTTTGAAAGATAAATCTTTGCAACTCAGATGAATAACTCTAAGAAAGGAATTTTAAGGTATATTCCAATTCACCTCCACATTCTCTCTTTCTCTCTCTCTCTATCTCTCACTCACACACACACACATACACACACTCATAAATTCAGTCACACTATGAATATTAGGTAATATGCACTATGTAGGACCCAACTTCATCTCATTTTCCCTTGCTGGGCAGAATAAAGAGAAACACATGTTTCTAACTAGACATAGGATTGATTTCTGTTCCCATTATACAGTCTTCTGTGCCTCTAATCCTAATTTATCTTGAAAATCTACAATGTGCCTAATTGCTAACTAGGTATAAGTAACTGTAGAAACTACTTCCTACAAATTGCTGTATATACACAAGACCAGATGAAATGAAGGGACTTTTCAAGGACTATCATTCAGCAGATTCAGATTTCATGTTCTCTTGAAGTCCCTCCTTTGTATTTGGAAAAAGACAGAACTGATCTGAGCCTCAGCTCTCAAGCAGGAAAATGCGGATAATAATGACTAACTCCTATATTCCTGCACTGTGTGGAGGATTTTCTACCTTTCAACAATGTTAGGTAAATGCTTGCTAAGCATTTTTTTTCTAGATACTGGAAGGGAAAGCTTAAACAGGACTCTCCCAACAGCCCTTTTGGAGCTGATAGTCCAGTGGGAATGTATATAAAGTGCAACTGCAAACTGGTAAGCCTGAGATAAATATTATTAACCTCAATCACCTTCAACATTATTGTCATCACTATTTCAAGGTAAGCCTTGATGTTCTCTGCAACAAGATGTCACCTTTATAAGAATGTTCTGTAAATGGATTTGGAAAATATACTGTGCTGCAGGTGTGCAAAACAAATTGAGGCATGCAGAAAAGAACTACGAAATAAAGGATAAAACCATGACAGAGATAGTTTAACTAATTACATTGCAATTAACAATGCATATCTTCTGGATGGTAAAAAAAAATATATCTGAAAATGCCATTCACAAATTGAGGGTTTTTTTTTCATATTGAAATAAGATTGGAGGGTCAGAAGTCTCCTCTAACTAAAACTAGATTTAAAATAACTGTTAGAAACCATAACGAAAGAACAATGGCAATAAAATTAGCACAATTTGATAATCATATCATACATCATATAGGTTTGAGAATTGAATATATATTAACTAATCTAATACCTGGAAAAATGTGATTTTTTTCAAATTCCTAGACTTTAGACAAAAACTGATTAATAAGCACACAAAATATAGAATTTAAAAGAAAATAATTTATTGATTTTATCTGAAATAATTAGATTTAATTCCATTAACATCAAGTTGTTTACATGTCAAAAATTAAAATATAAAACACAAAATCAGAGAAAACATATGTCTGCAGCAAATACAGCTGATAGTTCATTAACATGTAAAAGCTAAGAACTAGCATTAAGATAAATAATAAATGTAATAATAAACTAATACCATATCTTGAGTAATACTGAAGATACAGAGTATAACATATGAAAAAAACTCAATATACTAATAGTAAAATGAGTAATAAAAAGTAATACCATATAATTTACAAAAACTCAAAATATAAAATATAACACATGAAAAACACTTAATATAGTAATAGTCAAATGAGTGAAACAAAATGCAAATTCAACAAACACTCCCTCCTGCCATATTTTCAGTTTAAGATATATTGTTAAACATAAGAGCATTGTTTCAAAAGTTAATTTATGAAAAATCTTACACAGTCCTTATCTGTTGACTGGGAATTCCATCTCTGGAACTTTTATGAAGTTTTCTGAAATTGAACATGAAAAATTTTAGTTGAAATATTTAAAAGGTTGACATACACCCTAATCAACAAGTCATCTTCTACACAGTGTAGGTATTCACGTGGTATGTGTGGAGGGGTGTGTGTTCAAGGAAAAACTCATGCGGCAGTCATGTTCCAGATTGTTCCTTTCCCCTAACTGCTCACCGCAGACTTGGGTGCCAGCGTGCACTCAGGGTTTTTGTGTTTTATTCATGCAATCTGTTACCTGTGCGTACTGGGTTAAAGGGCATGTCAGTTTTTTCGTTTGCTAACTTCTGTGTTTCTCCCAGGTGAATTGAACAGAGGCTGTATGGGAAACTTGTTTCCCAGTTAAAAGGTTAAGCAAATAACAATGTTATGGTTTGCATAGGTGGTGTCCCTCAAAAGTTCGTGGGTGGGACAATGCAAGAACGTTCAGAGGTGAAATGATTAAGAGTGTCTTACTCTTATCAGCTTGTAAATCCTTTTGAATGCATTAATAATTTGAATGGATTAATGGGTGACAATCGTAGGCAGGTAGGGCACAGCTGGAGGAAATGGATAATTGAGGGTGTGCCCTTGGGGTTTATATTATCCCTGGTTTCTTGCACTCCAGCTCTCATGGCTGCAAGGCTGACACAAACTAAATAGCTTCTATCTGTCATGGCCTACAGTTGCTACAACAGCTCCCATTTCACGAGGTGCCTGGAAGTTGCCATCTCCATGGTAATCTTATGCCACTACCATAGCTCATACAGTTGTCATTGTTGAAATATATGGTGCATAATTATATTTGAATGGTTTTCCTTTTTTCTTTCTTTCTATCTCTTGCTTTAAATTTTTCTACCAAATCAGTATCTTTGAAGGT